>CAMQGK010000568.1:4322500-4547500 GCA_947000775.1 Pterois miles | reverse complement strand
GCAGCTGGACAGCAGCTGGACTAACTACATATGCTCCACACTTCATTTACTAAAAACACTCGTTTAATTGTGATGAAATTTACATAAAGCATAAATAGGTCTCACAGGTGGTAAATATTTTAGGGAACACATTAATACATCATCATCATCATCAACATTACTGTTATTGTGCACAGAACAAACACAGACACACACACACACACACACACACAATCATACGACAGATTAATAGGGCCACATTGAGGAAAACAAAATAATCTGAGGTTTTGCGAATAAAGTCATAATATTACAAGAATAAAGCCATACGTACGTTAATGAGAAAAAAAGTTGTAATATTATGAGAATAATATAAAGTCATAATTTTATAAAGTAGTAATTTGACCTGTTACTTTAGAGGAGAAATAGTGTGAAATTGAGGAACGTTGAGGAGTTTCACAAATAACCAAATACTTCATCTTTTGGCTCATCAGCACCACATTATCACCAGTACCAGGACCTGGAAAAGATCTAACAAGAAACAATATAAAAAGAGTTTACTCTGAAGAAAGGCCTGGAGGAAACCGACTCTTTTGTGCAGGAAAAAATACTTTTATTCTCCTAAATTTATAACTTAATTCTCTTAATGTTTTTCTCAAAACATCATGACTTTATTCTGGAAATCTCTGATTTTTATCCCCCCTCAATGTGGCTCTAATACTCGTCGTACAATCAACAGTCAAACACAGACAGGAAATATCTTCAATTCAACATATACACACTGTACACACACACACACACACACACACACACACACACAACAACATTGCATTATCATTTCATTCAAAAAATGAAGACAGTTTCTTCTTAATCACTGAACATAAGGAGAAACTGTTCGTAGTGTAATGAGTGAACAGAGTGGATCAATAAAATAAAATGTGTCGCCTTCATACTGAAGTGTTGCTTTGTCTGGGACTGATTCTGTTGATGGCTATAGTGCAATTAAAGATTCATTTACCACTTTAAAAACATATCAATTTTACACATAAGGAATATTGTTTAGTAGAAAATAATTCAAATGTTTATGATTTAAAAAAAAAAACTCAAAAACTGTTCGTGTTATCAGGAGCACATTTATGGAATATATATGTATATACTAATAAACTATATATAAGAAGTGGGCGTAGTCACTGATGTCAGGTGTTGTTTTTTAATTAATTAATTAAATTGTTAACGTTTAATAAAACAACAAGGTCTTATTATACGTCCCTGTTTTGAAGCATTGAATTCGGCATTTTGGCCGTCGCCATCTTGGTTTATTGCAACCAGAAGTGACACGAGAGGGTGGAGCTAAGTACAACCAAACACTGACATTTTTGGGTTTAGAAATGTCAGAGGGCAGATGATAATTAATAACCTCTCTGATATTTACACATTATGACACAAAATTACTGTTTCTGAGCTTTTTATATGTTTAAACAGTATATAGTAGGGCTGGGACGATTCAAGTATCTCCTGATTCAACACTATCACAATATTTGGGTGCCGATTCAATATGTATTGTGATTTATAAGTATTGTGATTTCATATTGCAATTTCTTACGATTTTTATTACGGTAACTTTTTCAATACTAGACCATGGGGAAAAGTTAAATCATACACTTCTAGGGACTTTACTGTAGAAAATCTCTAAATTAATCCTGTAAAAATGTTTGATTTTCAGCATGTATGTGGTAGTTACCACAAATCAGTGGTATTTTCTTTTTAATTCATAAGGGACATATACATTTTATACTTCTGGTGAATATAATCCAATAAATCTTATTTCAGTATATGTATTTTATTACATACTTTGTTAACACCTTATTTTGAAGACTGGACGGAGTCCCCTGTATCTACTTCCTCTAACTTCTCCAAGTCCATCTCTAGCTCTCCGTCAACTCCGTTCTCTTTATCCATCCATGATCAGCTCCATCAGGGGCCGTTTGAATGTATTTAACATAAATGTCAGTATATGGTGCTCTACAGTTGTAGTGTCGGCCCATTTGACCACAGAGACGAGAGTGACAGTCGGCTTGACCACACATCACCTCGATACAATAATATTTCCTGTCCATGACAGAGTTAGCATGTAGCTTTAGCCATGATGTCTAGCTCTGCTTTTCCTGCAATGTGTGAAACCCAAAGTGTTTCCATACTTTACTGGATGTGTAGTGTTTACCACTCTGGATTTAACATGTGAGGCTGCAGGTTGTATCCACACAGACCCTCCAATGTTTTCTACTTTCTAGTTTCAGCTCGCTGTGGTTTGTTTTGGTTGACAGATACGAACAGATATGACGTCATATTACTCTACTACTACAACAACAAAAGCAATAACTTCCTTCTACCTCCACGTAGACTCAAATGAAACAAATACGTTGATTCTGGCATTAAAAAAGCAATTTCAAAATCATAAAAAAATTGAGATACACAGGTAAAAAAAATGAACTATATACTGTAGGTGAATCAATTTTTTCCCACCCGTAATATATATATATATATATATATATATATATATATATATATATATATATATATATATATATATATATATAGAGAGAGAGAGAGAGAGAGAGAGAGAGAGAGAGAGATACATACATACATACATACATACATACCGGTACTGTATATAAGTAAACTGTATATATATTCGCGGTTCAACGGTTCAGATAAAAAAAAACGAACCGTTCGGTTCTCTGGTCACAGTTCGGATCATGTGTGTGTCGTTCGGTTCATTTGAAATAGGCTGTGAGGCCGATGGTGTATTTTTTTCATCATGTTTCTTGTCACACTAGAAATCAAGGCCTATGGAAAGACGCTGGGACACGGCGGACAGGGGTATGAGGTATAACACATGCAGTGTAACTGAAGCTGAGGTTGTGCGTTGTGATTGGCTCAATTTCAGGGAGGGCGGACCAGATTTTACTGCACGTCTCTCAACACCACCACTATGTTCACACTACCACAGCATGTTAGCTCACCGGCTAACAGTGGATGGTAAACATGTAAGTAAATGACTTCAGTTCCTTCTAGTCAGCAGTGATCAGTGGTTGTGTTATTGTGAAGGGAGGAACAGTAGCAGTGAAGCCGTGAAGCGCTGTTATTGATAAGGGTCCGAACTACAGAGCCTCTGTGTTATTAATTTATTATCTTCATAAAGTTCAGGAGCAACGTAACCTTCGGCTACACAAGCTGAAACTAAAGCTGGCAGTAGGCTCTGTAGTCTGACTGTTAGGTTAGTTTATGTATTTGTTATGAAGGACTGATACTAACTGATTCAGTCTTTATAAACTTCACACAGGAATACGATTAACCTTATTTACATGTTAGATTGTTTCCACTGAGATATTAATGAGTTTCTATGGTGACGTTGCTGTTGTAAACATTACTGTTGCTGCTCTAGAAACAACATATGTCCTAGTTGTGATGTCAGTCTACTGTTGTGAAGACAAACAGTTGTTGAATTATTTTGCCAAATAAATGTAAAGCATGTTTAAATTGGAGTTGGAAACTGGCCTCGTTGCTGTACCATAAATGTACCGAACCGAACGGAGAACCATGAACCAAACCGTGAATTTTATGGACCGTCCCACCCCTAGTGTGTATACACACAGTATACGTATGGGTGTTTTTTCAGTTTGATGTCATTTCATTGAATTAGAGTGTTGATCATGAAACAATAGCACCGAGCAGAGGAACTGCTTTTCTTTCCTACTGCTAAACAGAAAGTGGACAAAACAACAGCTGGTAGCTCAGCCTCAGTGGTGTTAAAGCTGTATCTTAACAGGTGGATGAAATGAATGTGGCAGCCATAGCATCCAGCGAGGGCTAAAGCTGGCATAGGTCAGTGAAGAAGAGACGATCACACCTCCTCCTTGTACCACATACTGTACATCCTCCACGGTTGGAAAAAAGATCAGCAACATTAATGTTAATAGAGCCAGCAGCAGATATCAGATCTCACTCTCATAGGTGTGCATGTAGGTCTTGAGCGAGAGGATTTCACCGTAACTTCGGGTTGTTCTGCGGTACAGGTCCAAGCCCGTCAGGATCTCCACATCTCTGACTCGAGCCGTGTGCATCTTCATCAGGTCCTCCACCCAGCGAGACTCCTCCTCCGAGCTCTGCAGGGAGGCGGCGAGGAGCACAGAAAGAAGTTAGTGTAGATTCTTCAGTCTGCGCTCGTCTTGTCATGCCTGAATCTATGTCTAGAATGTACCGGTGGGCTACTCGAGATGGACGAGCCATAATATCAATGGCACTCACTTGTCACTAGCTAGTTTACTATCATTAGGAGTTGGAGGCGGAGAGGAACCCCCACCTTTATGTGAAGTTTCCCCCTCCAGAGCCGGACGTAGCACATCAAGCAAATTCAACATGAATCGTTCAAAAAAGAAGAAAGGTCCAACATTCTACTCAAAGATTTTGGGCATCCTGGACTTCTAACCCCTCAAAAAGCACAACTAGACCACCCTGTCAACCATCATACTGAAGTTGAAGCTCTTAAACCAAGTAGTTTTTGAGTTCTGCTCTGGAAACGATGGACTGGAAGGACAGAAAGACGGACGGATGGACACAGAGAGCTACAATACCCCTGACTTCATTGTCACAGGGGTATAAAAACATAGACAATGCTGGTACATGTTAAGATAGAACTGGGTTGGACAGGGCCGGCTCTAGCCCTTTTGGTGCCCTGGGTGAAATTTGGATCCTGACCCCCAGAACCCAGAACCCAGAACCCAGAACCCTAGCCCATAAACCACAACACGCATCAGACATCCAGCCCAGTCGTAAAGCAGCTTGTGAAATAGTCACTAAATTTAATGTATTGATTCATGAACACAGACATAAATTATTTTTTTTTTTCTTGATGGTCAGCACAAAATCAATTTCTATGTAATCCATGTATCTGTGAATTGTTTGTGAGCCAAGTTTTTTTTGTCATGTAACTTCTGTACTTACAGCACCTCCAGTTATTTAACTAAGTAGTTTTATTTTGAAAAGACTGGAGGGGAAATTGACACAAACATCACCTGTTGCTGAACATTCGTAGGAAAAAACACGAAAAAAATACATTATTGAAATTTGTGCTGTCATGAAAAAAGAAAAATGTGTGTCTATGTGCACAAATTTCGTGACTATTTTTATTTTCTATTGTGTTGAAACATCACAAGGGTTTTAAGACAAAAGATTAATATTTTCATTAAAAAAATGAATTTATTATAATATAAACAATTGGTCCTTGATATTGTGGACTTAAAAGTTCTAAGTCAGTTTAACTACAAGTTAATTTATAAATTAATTAATTAATTAAATTTATTCTTAAATATTAAATGAATATTTTTAAGTTATTTAAATATTTTATTTATTTTTAAATTTATAATAAATCACAAAACCAATGTTTTTGTTATACAAAAAATTCTAAATGCCATCCTAAACTGAGAAAATATTGGATTTCAGACTGGTGTCTCCTGTGTGTGGTTATTAAACTGTAATGATGTATTCAAAGGCGTGAGTGTTATCAAACTTTGATGTCGCATTCAAAGACGTGATGTTCCTTACGTTGCAGGTCTCGTCGTTGCTGGCCCGGTGGGGCAGGATGAAGGCAGCGCTGCTGAGCGGGCCGCTACAGGAGTCTGCAGCCTGTGTGAAGTCTAAGCAGCTGGTCAGGACCACAAAGTAGTGAGTGGGAACGGGTATCGACCCACTTACATACCTGCAATAAACGTCCAACAAAACATTTGAGTGCTACTTGTTTCATTTGTAAGAAATAAACAAACATTTCCCTGAGAGAATGAGAGCGAATGTGGAGAATTATAACATAAAACACAAAACTGAGCCTGCTTCAACCTCTGAAAGATATACTGCGTTCATGTGTGAAAGAAATTAGTGGCATTAAATCAAATATGAATTATTATTGTGTTAACGCTGGCAGCCCAAAGCTGAAACACAGTTGAAATAAAATGAATGCTCTCACTCTTTTATCTTCTCAGCAGAGTCCCTGACACCATCATAGTCGTAGTCAAATATGGGTCCAACGAGCACATTCACACCGTTTCTCTCAGTGGCGTATTTCTTCACCAGCACTCTCTGGAAGTAACTCCATATTCCTGAGAGAGAGAGAGAACAGATGAAACAGATGGGAGAGGATAGACGGTACAGAAATATCCATCAGCACTGATTCGGTTTGATTTTGGGACATCTGGGCCCTGAAGAAACAAGAAAGAATCACTGGTTGACTCACTCTTGAATGCAGGATACATGGGAACGGAGTTGGTGATGAGGACAGCATCATATTTTTTGTCTGTGGTTGACGACAATTCTGTCAATAAAGAAAAAACGAAACATGATTTAAAAAACTATTTCAGGTGTAGTTATACTGTTAGATTTAAGCATTGAGAAAAAATGTCCTTATAATGGAGAGAAATCATGGGCTCTTGATCTATCTGTTTGGCAAAGCTGGGAAGCTGATTGACATCCTCCTGGATCCACTTTCTCACACAATTATGTTCACATTATTTTTTTGATTTTTGTCTTATGGATTGTCTATGTTGTATTTTCATTATGTTGTTACTCTGTACACATGACATCTATTGCACGTCTGTCCATCCTGGAGGGGATCCCTCCTGTTGTTCTTCGTGAGATTTCATCCATTTTTTTCCCTGTTAAAAGGGGTTTTTTTTCCTGATCCGATGAGACAGTTGCATAGTGAAGGACAGAGGGTGTCATATCCTGTACAGATTGTAAAGCCCCTCTGAGTGCACCTCTCTAGTTTGTCAGGGTAATTCAGTGTCTGAGCGTTGACTCTGTGGTGGTTAACTCACGTGGTGGATACAGGAAAGCGTACGTGATCTGCTTGTCGGCTCTGTAGTTGGTACAAGACTGGCTGTAGGCTGGAGGGACTCTGGTATCTGGTCTCACACAGTTGGACAAAGCTTCAGGCAGAGGGGACACTTCTACCTGTAGGAGGACACGTCAGAGGTCAACTGCATCTACTGTAGTTTAAACTGCTGGTGCTTTTCAGAGGAAAAAGTGTGTAGATTGTATATAACGAGAAGAAAACAAACACAGAAAACAAATTTGTCTAGATTAAAAAAAAACAGAGGGATTTTTTTTTTTTAAATTGATGTTAAAAGTCATGTGATATCACAGAGGACAGACGGTAGGTACAAAGCTACCTGCTGCTTCGACCCACAGCAGCATCCACTGCTCTCAGGATATGTTCATGTTTTAAAATTTCACTGATAACTTGGGCTGTCAATCAAGTACCCATAGAACCCATTTACATTCACCTATTTGGAAGTCAGAGGTTAAGGGACCCCTTTGAATATGGCAATGACATTTTTTCTTAGCATAAGTTTGGAGCGCTATTTAACCTCCTTCACAACAAGCTAGTATGACATGGTTGGTACCATTGGATTCTTTAGGTTTTCTAGTTTCATATGATACCAGTATCTTTATTCTAGCTTTAAAACTGAGCCCGCTAAAATCACAAGTTGCGTTAATGGGTTAAAGAAATTAATGACGTTTAAAACGAAGTTGCTTTAATTATTATCGCATTTGACAGCCTGACAAATAATCCTTTTATCCTCAAACACATCGTAAAAGAATCACATATCAAGCTCTGTTAACAATGCATTTAATCTAACAGTAAATATTGATGATAACGTCCACCAGGGCAAAAAACACAGGAAGGATGGAAGGAGTACCTGTCGGCTGACAGCGTACGATGTCCAGAGAGGCATAGAGAGAGCCTCGCTGTAGCCGCTGATGTAGTCGCTGTGGTGGAGGATGGAGTATTTGGTACGGAAGAGTACAGCAGGTCGACCGTACGGCAAGTTCCTGCTGTCTGAGAGAGGACGAGCACAGAGAGAGACACAGCACAGGGGTGTAACGTGACACTGACAACACAACACACGAAAACTAACATGCATGACAGTGACGAGAAACTCAATATATAGTTAAGAAGAAAGCTTCTGAGTTTTATGAGACGTTTCTCGAATTTGTTAAAAAATGGTGACATTGAAGCAGCACAGGTGTGAAGTGTGAAGAAAAATGATTAATCTGTTGTGAGGAAGGTGTGCTGAACTTTGTTTCATGTTTGTGACCATATTCATAATTTCATTTATTTATTTTTATTTATTTGTGTACTTCATTATATTTGATTGTAAATAATATATCCTTTTAGCTTCATATTTAGCTATTTACTTTCAATCAATTAGAATAATTTTAATATTATTGTTATGACGTTATTATTATTATTGTGACGTTCTGTGTTGCATGTACAGTGTGTTAAATGTATAAAAATCAATATATATATGGTTTAAAAAAATGCATGACAGTGTTGCATGATGGATCATGATGGATGGATAATTTACTGTATTTTACAACATGTTAAGTTACCAAATGACCAATAAAATCAATATAGTATGTATATTGAGTATAGACTTGTTATAGATACATTATACAGACTGATAGTTATTTAACTTTGAGTATGAGTTTCTTTATCATCAAAGGCAGATGTACCATATAAAAGATTATTTATCTAGGACATTTTCCGTAACATCATGACAGACTGACCATCCATAGCTTGCCTCAGTCGCTGGTTTAGCTCCTCCACTTTGTTCTGTAAGAGACAGAGCCAGAGTGACTCCAGGTTATAGCCTCGTACAAGGGTCACTTTCAAACCTCTCTGGCCCCTACTTTTTACACGCAACTGCAAAAAGATCGGAGATTGAAACAATCTCTTGCCAGAGATCTACATGGGAATCACAAACACAGCACAGATACAGTGAAACACTGCTGAGAAGGGCTGGGTCGCACTCACGTCCAATCCAAGCTATTCAGGAAGTAGATCTTAAAAGTACACTGATTTGACTATGTCTAGACCGAGAAGGTCGTCATATGTGAACGATAAACCCCCATGAAAAGAGAGGTTGCCTTTTCTTTGGTTGTGTTTAAATGACTTGACTTGGAGGTGAATTGACTCCAGCTCTGCAGCAGAAAGCAAAGATGCAACAAGGTGATTTAAGTTTATGAGGAAACTGAATAGAAAACACAACAAAGGTACATTTTTACAAATCAAACACACTCAGACAGACGCACAACTAACAGGCTCAGTTCACACCTAACATTATCATTAATGCGTCCTGAGTGATCCGATCACTAGTGGACACATTTAAGTACAGCTACATTTCTGTTAATGTACAAATCTCCGTATGAATATAAGACTGGTCCTTATTCACAGTGCATCTCCTAGAAGCAAAATGAAATTGTCTTATTCAGTAAGATTTAAGAAACAAAGATGGCGATGGCTTAATACCAAGATGGTGACAACTTAAAACCAAGTTGGCAACGGGCAAAAATCAATATGACAACAGCCAAAAAAACAAGAGGGCAACGGCCAAAATCCATGGCCGTATTAAGAGATACAGCCTTGGAGGCGTGCCTTGTTCATCCCTATGAAAACTGTTCAGTGGCGCATGAACACAAAATTTAACCCCGCCTTCCAGCCCAAGGAAATAACTGTGAATTCAGCTATTAGTGCGTTTTACAACTTTTAGGACCTAATGATTTGAATAAGGGCTATTAGAGTGTTCATGCTGGGGAGTTGGTTTACCTCAAAAAAAATTATCTGCTGATTTACAGACGTCTCTTTCCCAATGTAAGTCTATGGAAAAAGGCCTAATGGGCCTAATGGCATCACATGACGGACACAAACGTTGTAGTACCACTGTTTGGCCACTACTACGGGTTTAAAAGCTGGGAGCAGCAGCCTATGACGGAAAGCATTCGTCCAATCAGGTGTCGCGTACCGAGTATCTTGAGTCTAGTGACAGCCAATCAAGCGTCCCATGCTGGGAAGCAAGGGGATTCCTCGCGATAAAAAAAGCCCTCGTGGGCTGCTGCTCCCAGCTTTCAAACTGGAACCAACATGATGGCTCGTTTGTAAACTTTCTTTTCTTATATCATGAAAATAATAGTTCACCGAAATGTGTTTCTGAAGATATTTTATGGGAGAAATAATCTGATCAGTCACTGAATCGACGTGGCGGTCCATCTGTCAAATCATCCTGCCACGCTACCAGAATGCTTTGCACAGCTGCTTATATACACTATGAATGGGAAGCGTGGAAAGGTGTGTTGAACATTGTGAGGCCTGTGGGAATCGGTTAAGTAAGAGATAATGTACAGTGAGCTGGTCATTGTTGTGAAATAAATCCTGACAGCGTGATGCTGCGAAGGGGTTTCTTTCACAAAAATGACCCACTAGCTGTACATTATCCCACTTATTACACAGCCACTTACTTAAGAAATCAATAATTAGACACAAAAACAGTCCGACATCAGAACTGCGCCCATAGCAACAGTCTGTTATAAAGTAATAACAGACCATTGAACACCACAATTGACCAATCAGAATCAAGTATTCAACAAAGCTGTGTAATAAGTATCATATGATTTCTTATTTGCAGCGATCAGAGAGGAGGGAGCTGTAACATGAGGTGCAGCCCTGCAGGTCATGATATACAGGAAACTGTTTAAGAACATGCTGACGGCAGTTTTACCAACATTTACCGTACACCAACAGTATTTTATTACTTACATAAGCTGTAAGCTAATTACAGAAAGCCAGGTGACTGGTCACTGTTTCATTTTGTGCTTGGAACCAAACCTCATCACAGCAAAACTGCCTCGTTGCTTAGACTCAAACAGTTGTCCTTGCATCATTATCATCACATTAAAGTAATACAGTATCATTTTTGGAGATTGGCTTGTTGTCAGCTTACCTAAAATTGATGCAAACATACAATAGATACCAAAAATATTCATGTATCACCATTAGCTCCAGTGCTCCATGCCAACAATTTACACGACACTATGCATAGGGACATTCATCTGAAACTGATGAATGAAACTGGCCTTCATTATATGGCCTGTAGATTTTTATAGCTCAATCAATGAAATCTTATTAACTTATTGTCAGGCGTCCACACTCATGGCCAGCCCTTTCCTGTGGTAACAAGGAAATAATGCTGGACTCTGAGGGCTAAAGAGGACCACACTTATTTTGAAAACTACTCTCTGTAGAGAGATTATGGTTCCACAAAGGCCCCCAACCTTTTCGAATTAAAAACACAAGTTAACGTGATAATAACGTGTTAATACCAATTCATTTTAACGCTACAAATTTTCTTAACACGTTAACGCTCCTACATTGAAGATGCTGGTATCATATGAAACTAGAAAACCAAAGGAATCCACTGATACCTCTCTCTCCAGAGAGCTAACTTTTAACACCCTTGGGTTTGAAGCAGGGCCGTCAAAGGTAATGTGATAATAACTTGTTAATGCAAAATTGTTTTAACACCACTAATTTCTTTAATGCATTAACACAGTCACTCATTCAGAGGTTGCAGTGGGATCAGTTTAAAGCTAGAGTGAAGATACTGGTATCACATGAAACTGAAAAACCTGATGAATCCATTGGTACCAAACATGTCATACTAGCTTGTCGTAAAGGAGGATAAACAGCACTCTAAACTTGAAACTTTGTAGTTCATTTATCATCCAATCTCAAGTGTTAGCATGGAACTACATGGCAGGTGATGAAGACCAGGATGTTTTCGGTTTCACTGTTGTTATCATTAATCTAAGTGTGTCTGACAGACAAGCCAATCTCCTAGAAACTAGTATTCCTTTCAGCAGTCCAGAGGAAGTCAGGCCCAGGTCTGCCACTGATTCATCTGACCTTGTCATCGCAGCTGCAGCCCAGGTCGTCTGATCCTGCAGGAACCAGACCAGAAGCTACTGGCCTGGAGAGCTCCTCTGGCATGGTGGGTCTGTAGGGGGGCTCCTCAGCAGGTGGTTCAGACTTCCATGGGTCCCATTATTGGGAGCTGGTTTCAGACCCAGAAGATCTGAGAGTGGGAGAAATCAGATACATGTCAGCCAAATGAGTAAATGGAGGTAATTACACAAACCCAACAAGTCAACATGAATACAGAGTCTTTGAAAATGAAGAAGATCCTCAAATTTGAAGCTGGAAACAGATAATGATCTGCATTTCTGCTTGATAAATGACTTGGTGGTATGGTGTCGAACATCTCTACAAGGAAGCGCTGCTTATAACTTGATTCAGGGAAGTGAAGAAGAGTTTGGTTGTAGAGTTGCTCCAATACCAATACTAGTATCGGAAATGGGTCTGATACAGCTTAAAATTCTGTATTGTGTATCAGCGACTATACTAGTCTATGCACCAATCAGATACCATAATTTATTAACCCAGAAAAGAAGACGAACTGACTACAGGTAGTTTGTCAAGTGACAAGAGCAAACATTAACAGTACGGTGATAGTGGAGAGTAATGGTAATGTAGTCAGAGCAAGGAAATGTAGCAGTATAATAAACAGCTTTTAAATAACAATGCTGATAATAATTTCTATTATTTTTTTTTTTGTCATGCTGGTAATGGGATCGGTGCTTGGTATCGGCCGGTATCAGAGGGTATCAGAACCAGTATTGGGAAAGAAAAAATGGTATCAGAACATCTCTACATGCAACAACACTTGTGTTGTGAGTTGTCGACTCACATATTCAATAAAACACATTTTGACTAGTCCAAGATCACTAGAATCAAACACTCAGACCCAACAGACCCACTACAAGGACACAAAAATATGCCTTACCACACATGACATTATAAAGCTCAATGTTTTCAAAGGCTGGAACTTTGGTCTTGAATTTAAATGTAGGTCCATACCCCAAGAAGATAGTCTGAAAATGAAAGTTGATGGCACAAGTCAAATGATTTGTCACAGTAAATAACACCAGATAGTTAATAACCAGATGTGAATGGGTAAAATTTGGGACAAGGAGGGGGGGGGGGAGGGGCCACAGGGGCCAGGAAAAAAAAAGAAGGTGACAGCCAAAAACCAACAAGGGGACAGCCAAAAACCAAGAGGGCAATGGCAAAAAACCAAGATGGTGTGGGCCAAAAACCAAGATGGTGTGGGCCAAAAACCAAGATGGTGACAGCCAAAAACCAAGATGGTAACAGCCAAAAACCAAGAGGATAACGGCCAAAAACCAAGATAGTGACGGCCAAAAACCAAGAGGATAACAGCCAAAAACCAAGATAGTGACGGCCAAAAACCAAGATGGTGACAGCCAAAAACCAAGAGGATAACAGCCAAAAACCAAGAAGGCGATGGCCAAAAACCAAGATGGTGACAGCCAAAAACCAAGATGGTAACAGCCAAAAACCAAGAGGATAACGGCCAAAAACCAAGATGGTGACAGCCAAAAACCAAGAGGATAAAAGCCAAAAACCAAGATGGTGACAGCCAAAAACCAAGAGGATAACAGCCAAAAACCAAGAAGACGATGGCCAAAAACCAAGATGGTGACAGCCAAAAACCAAGGTGGGGACGGCCAAAAACCAAGAGGGTGACAGTCAAAGACCAAGATGGTGATGGCCAAAAACCAAGGTGGTCACAGCCAAAAACCAAGAGGATAACAGCCAAAAACCAAGAAGGCGATGGCCAAAAACCAAGATGGTGACAGCCAAAAACCAAGATGGTAACAGCCAAAAACCAAGAGGATAACGGCCAAAACCAAAGATGGTGACAGCCAAAAACCAAGAGGATAAAAGCCAAAAACCAAGATGGTGACAGCCAAAAACCAAGAGGATAACAGCCAAAAACCAAGAAGACGATGGCCAAAAACCAAGATGGTGACAGCCAAAAACCAAGGTGGTGACGGCCAAAAACCAAGAGGATAACGGCCAAAAACCAATATGGTGATGGCCAAAAACCAAGGTGGTGACGGCCAAAAACCAAGACAGCAATGACCAAAAACCAAGGTGGCGACGGCCAAAAACCAAGGTGGTGACGGCCAAAAACCAAGGTGGCGACGGCCAAAAACCAAGAGAGCAATGACCAAAAACCAAGATGGTGACAGCCAAAAACCAAGATGGTGACAGCCAAAAACCAAGATGGTAACAGCCAAAAACCAAGATGGTAACAGCCAAAAACCAAGAGGATAACAGCCAAAAACCAAGATGGTAACAGCCAAAAACCAAGAGGATAACGGCCAAAAACCAAGATGGTAACAGCCAAAAACCAAGAGGATAACAGCCAAAAACCAAGATGGTAACAGCCAAAAACCAAGAGGATAACGGCCAAAAACCAAGATGGTGACAGCCAAAAACCAAGAGGATAACAGCCAAAAACCAAGATGGTGACAGCCAAAAATCAAGAGGATAACAGCCAAAAACCAAGAAGGCGATGGCCAAAAACCAAGATGGTGACAGCCAAAAACCAAGGTGGTGACGGCCAAAAACCAAGGTGGTGACGGCCAAAAACCAAGAGGGTGACAGTCAAAGACGAAGATGGTGACGGCCAAAAACCAAGAGGGCGATGACCAAAAACCAAGGTGGTGACGGCCAAAAACCAAGGTGGCGACGGCCAAAAACCAAGAGAGCAATGACCAAAAACCAAGATGGTGATGGCCAAAAACCAAGAGGGCGATGACCAAAAACCAAGATGGTGACAGCCAAAAACAGGATGGTGACAAAAAACACAAAAAAACAGGTGGCAATGACCAAACTCAAGGCTTTAAAACCGCATTCCACAAACCAATAGGTGGAGTCACGGTAACTACGTCCACTTCTTCTATCAAGTCTATGGGCATGACAGCTGCTTAAAAGTGAAGCCAAAGTGGAGCATGCATTTTAGACAGTCGATCATGTTCATTTAATTGTGGAAAGCCAAAATTGTTTATATTCAATTAATTGTGCAGCCCTAGTATTACGGCTATTATACAGCTTCAATAATGGGCTTATGGCCAGTAGGATACTGTATAAAGTGATGGTATAATCAAAGTTGCTGCACTGGATATCAAAAGCCAGCCAGAAGACTTCTTTATGCCAATGTAGATCACCAGAGTGAGAGAGTACCTGCATGCTGTTGATCTTATTGTCGTATCCATGGTCACCAGAGAAGCCACAGTGTCTCCTCCCTTCAGGAACCTTCCTGTAATGAATAGCAGGAATCATAGATCAGTATTTGGATGACGCACATTGCGGTTAACTCTGATGGCCCAACGACTGAATATGAAGGGTCATACTTCCTCAACAAAGCAAGTGACCCATGAACCGCATTGAAGTATCTCCACCATTTAACCCTTTGAGACCAGTTTTTGTCTTCTTTTAGGGGGGTAGACGGGGGCTTTAGGGCGAGATAGCAGGTCAACAGTAGATGTGGCATATACTGCAAGTGGTGTACATCATCTGAAAGCTGGGAACCTGATGAGATGTAGCTCAGCACTGTGTGTCAAGTTGCTCTAATCATAAATCAGAAATAATCATGAATGAATAAATGAATCATTTAGAATAAACTGTAAAAGTGTATAAGGGTTTATAACATTATGACAGAAGTATATCATGTCCATGCTCTATTATGTCTAAGTTGTTTTGCAATTTTTGGGTTGATACTATTAGTTACACAGATTCGGTGCCAAATTTAACCATTTTTTTACCATTCGAGAATTGATAAAAATGATCAATAATCCCTCCAAAATACCACATTAAGACACCAAGACCTCGAGGAACACCATAGAAAAGCTGTGATTTGGTATCAAAAACTTTTGACATTTGGAGATTTCTGCAAGAATTTTGGCAAACTTTTCTGCTCTGGAAACTGCTCAGAAACCCCCTTATTGTCAGTTGTTACTACGGTAATTGATTTTGTTAGGTCCACACAGGTTTAGACGCTATTACGTAGCGCTGCAGTATGTTGTTAGTATTCACCTACTTCAGCCCTCAGCCCAGGATAAGCACTCCTTCACACAACCCAAGCCAAAGTACTCTAATTGAAAAACAGCCACTTTTTACTAAGTGTCCATTAAAACACTACGTCCAGTTATACACCTTAATATGTGTGTGTATGTGTGTCTATAGGTGTGTGTGTCTAGGGGTTGAAGCCACAAGCATGTTAAAAATGTAAATGAGTAGCTGACAGGGAAATGACACAAACTCAGTGTTTCATTTGGTAAACAGTTAGTTTTGGATTTACTCAGACATCGACTAATGTACAGTATATTGGCCTGTATATGTGTGTGAGAGTGTAAACACTCGGACTCTCTGCTCAAAGCTGAGAGTGCCAGCGATTATCCCGTCTGTCCATCTGAGCTGCACCGAAACCTCAAAGATCTCTTTCATTTAGCAGCTCTCTCTCT
The DNA here is from genome assembly GCA_947000775.1 of Pterois miles. Lineage (NCBI taxonomy): Eukaryota > Metazoa > Chordata > Actinopteri > Perciformes > Scorpaenidae > Pterois > Pterois miles. The sequence goes on along the minus strand of CAMQGK010000568.1, from coordinate 4,531,243 downwards.
CTCTCTGTGAGTACTGAGACTAGGGCTACACAATTATGGCTAAAATGATCCTCACAATTATTTATCATAATTATTATTTTATTTCAGTAACAAAATATTTTTATTGCACTTCCACATTTAAATAAACAGAGCACTGCTTCCTCTTCCATGTCGGACTACATTTCTTCTAATGTACAAATCTTTGCATCAAAATAAGACCGGTTCATATTCATAGTGAAACAAAATCAAATTGCACCAAAACTTTTGGGTCTTGGAGTTGTTTGTGTTTTCATCTTACTACATGCTTTCACAGTGTCTTTTCACTTCATCAAAGTTAATGGTAACATTTTGGTCGCCTAAAAATGTCTTATTCAGCGTTCGGTTGAGCTTAGCTCCACCCTCTCACGTCAATTCTGGTTGGCCAAAAAACAAGATGGTGACGACTAAAAACCAAGATGGTGACGGCCAAAAAACAAGATGGTGATGGCTAAAAACCAATAAGGCGAAGACCAAAAAACAAGATAGCAACAGCCAAAACTCCACAAAGAGGTGGGTGACGTCATGTTGACTACTATGGGATGTGATGTCGATCATGATGGTGGCCCAAACTGTGATCACGATTAATATACACTGTTTACAGCCCTACCAGAGACTAGTAGCTCTCCCATGGTTGACCAACCAAAACAGCGTGACAGCTCCCTAAAGGAGGCTGTTACTCACATGCACACACACAGCCACACACACATCGCGTTGTTCGCCCAGGTGGTTTGTTTTCACTTTCAGTGCTGATGACTTCATGGTTTACTTTGTCACTGAATCACTGCAGTCAGACTTTTCACTGCTCTACATCAAACGGCTGTCAGAGTTCATTTCAGCATGTCATTAACATTTCAGCTGCTGCACTGCACAAAGTTGTTTTTTTCTTTCACAAGTATGGCTTGGAGCAGCACATCTTAAAACTTTTCAGCACTCTATGTGTTAATGATGCGTTGATAGCAGCCCACGTTGACATAAAATGTGTTTTTAAGTAAAGCAAGATGTGCAGTAAAAAGCTTCACTGAAGGGTGGGCTGAGAATGCCACGTATCTACACTGACTGCACACAACAGTATGAGCACTTCCAGCAACAAATTAAAACTAAATTAGTCAGAACTGCTGGGGAACTTCAGATCATCTAAACAATTACATAATTATAGGGGTAAACTCTGAATAAACTCTGTTATAAGGAGCACCTTTTTCATTTACTATATCCTCAGTGCAAAGAGTAAGCCACTGACTCCTGTAGCCTTTACTACAAAGAGAGTTCACCACACACAGGGTATCTTCTCGTTATCTAGCGTCACTAACCCTAATAAACGCCATCACGCTAAGCGGTCCTACGATGGTGGTTATCAAACCAAGGGTTTCTCAATCTGGCTATGTATGCATGTACATATACAGTATATATGTATGAAAGTAAGTATGTATGTGTGTATTTATATATTTATGTATGTATATCTATATGTATGTACCATATGTATGCATGTATGTGTGTATGTATTTAAGTATGTATGTACATATGCATGTATGTATGTATGCATGTATGTATATATGTATGTATGTACGTATGTATGTATGTATATATGTACAGTATGTACTGTCTGTGTAATTATCACTTAGCTGAGCACAGCGCTGACAACAGCGCATTTTCTGATGGTGGTAGGAGCTAGTTAGCTGTTAGCAGCCCGTGGGCAGCAGAGTCCTATAGGTTATTTGGCTAACAGAGCAAACAGCTAACAGGGCTAAGACAGCTAACAGCTAATGGGACTAATTACAGCTAATAGAGCTAACAACTAATGACGCTAATACAGCAAATAGAGCTAACAGGGCTTACACAGCTAATAGCTAACAGGGCTAATACAGCTAATAGAGCTAACAGCTAACAGGGCTAATAGAGCTAATAGCTAATGGGACTAATTACAGCTAACAGAGCTAACAACTAATAGGGCTAATACAGCAAATAGAGCTAACAGCTAATGAGGCTAACACACTCAACAGCTAACAGATCTACATTGTCATATTGAAAGGAGTGTCAGTGTTTACAGTTGTCCAGTTTAGCTTGTAAACATGTTATTTGTGCTTCCTGTAGTGGTGGTACTGTACCTGGCAATGTGCCACTTCCTCTCCACCAGCAGGTGAATGTCTTCAATACGTCGGTTGTTGGCGTAGTGCAGCCTCTTGGGTAGGTGCTGCTTCAGGTACGGCTTAAAGTGCTGGTCTGCCTTCTTACACTGGAACAAAGAAACACTCGTTGGTATTTTGATCCTATGAGAGCCAATGTGGTGACAGACCACCCAGTGCTGCACCTTATTTGTGCTACAATCGCATAATTCCTTTCTTATCAAATTTCACAAAATTCTGCATCAGTATTTTTTAAGGTCACACTGTTGACATTTTTCATGCAAGCCTAATACTTACTGTTAGATTTGCAACAACAGCCCTGGCGTCATCTGAAAAGAGACCAATGATCAGAGTATTGAAAACGAAGCATTTAACATACCATCTCTTATAAAGCACAACAACGCAACATAATGTTCTGTATAAGACATCAACAGATGGTTAAGTCATACCATCGCTTTGGTACTTCAATACTTTTAGTCTGCATGAATAAGAGGGCATAAGTCTTAAATAACATTTAAACAAAGAAACCCAAAACACAAAAAAGTAGACCTGTCAAAGTTAATGTGACAGTATAGCATTAACGCAAATTTGATTTAACTTCATAAATTTCTTCAATGCATTCACGCATCTTATGATTTTTAGGTTGTAGCCGGCTTAGTTTTAAAGCAAGAGTTAAAGGCAAAATTAAATTAAATGCCTCCACAGAATCAGACAGTCTGATGCCCATAGGGAGGTTATTCCAGTGGAAGGGGGCTCCAAAAGAAAAGGCTTTTTGGCCTGCTGACTTCTTTTTCACTCAAAGGACAGAGGAGTATATGGTTTAAAGTGAAGCTACTGGTATCATATAAAACTAGAAAGCCTAAATAATTCATTGGTACCAGCCATGTCATACTAGCATGAAGGAGGCTAAATAATGCTTCAAACTTTGGTGAGGAAAAACTGACAAAGCCATTTCAAAGGAGTCTTATCCAGGTTGATAAGAGTATTAAATACTTGACAAATATCCCTTTAAGGTACATTCTGAAAATGCAATTTGCAATTAAACGTGATTAAATATTTTAATCGACTGACAGCCCTAATAAAAGAGGATGGAATATCTCAGCACAGACTCAGTATTATGGGCTTTTCTCTTGGCCTCGCTCACATTTAGGGTTGTTGGGGTTTCTCGAGCGTATTCTGCCTAGAGACCCAGGGATGAGGATGATGTCATCAACGTTGGTCATGTAGTTACTGAGGAACTCGGTGCGATCACAGTGGGCCTCTTCCATACCTGAGAACACACAGGAGAATGAGTGATTGGCAGCTGAAACTTGTAATGAAGTGAATGGGCCTCTGTATCTAAGGCCAGCATACCTTTGAGCCAAGCACTTCTTCCTAAAATAGCTCCAGTGGCGCATGCAGGTAACCTTCCCTTTACAATTACTAAAGCTGGGCATACACTGTACGATTTTACGATTTGGAGGTAAGCTAGCTGTATGTATGTATCGTACATTGTTATCTTGATAGCTATGCTCTGATTGCTGTAAGAAAAGCAGAAAAAAGGTGCTGATGTTGGGGAAATGGCTCGTAGTTCTGTGCAAGAGTCTGTAACAGCCAACCAAAATTTCTGACATGTGACTGTCCAACAGCCGGACGGGAGGAGTTAATTGGTCCTCGGTCCCCCCCTCCATGCTGCAGGGCAAACAATGCCTGATAAAGCTGATACGCAGTCCAATTCCAACATGAGTCGTGCGGCTAAAATTTGGGCCAGAACTAGGCTAAAATCGTATGCCCAGGCTAATTCGAATAAGGTTTCAAATAAAAGCGCTCCTCCAGCATGAGGACTTGACAACACAGCAGGTGCGTCAGTACCATGATCCCCCACCAGGATGATGTTGACACAGCGGTGCAGTTTCATCTGTTTAAGTCCATCCATCAGTTGGCCCACAATCCTGTCAATCACCCTCAGAGGGTTGTTCAACTGAAACACAGAAAGGGAGGGAAAACACACTTTGTGTGATACACAATACACACAGAGATAAACTATATGGGAGTGTCTGTATTTGTGTCCCCGTACTCACTTCTATGCTCATGGGCCCCATTTTATGTCCATACGTGTCTGGTTGTTCAGAGTGCATAGCGTAAACGTAGGGCCTGAAACAAGATGGAGATGTGTTTGTGGTAGTGTTAGTGACAGTACTGATCAATATTAACCCTCTGAGACCCGCCGACTTTACTGTCTTTCAGAGGCTGTAGCAGGTTCAGTTAGCTAGAATGAAGGTAGAGATATCACAAGAAACAAAAAAATCACAAAGATCATGAATTTTCTTGCATGTAGTATACATGTGTTAACATTTCTGCATACTGTGGTCCCTAAACAGTCTTGAATTACATAAATTGGGTATCACTGTAAAGCTGAGACTCTTGTGGATCCAGTGAGCCAAACTGTATTCATGTGTGATGATATAAGGGGGTTTCTGAGCAGTCTATGTGCTCGCCATCCAATAGCTAAAAAAATTCACAGCAAGGCTTTTTCACTGGTGTTCCTCAAGGTCTTGGTGTCTTAATGTGGTATTCTGGAGGATTATTGATCATTTTTATGAATTCTCCAGTGATAAAAATGGCTAAATTTAGCACCAAATCTGGTATCAACCCAAAAATTGCTATGATGCATAACAGATCACGGGGATGGACATCATATACTTCTGTCATCATGTTCTAAATCCTTACACACTTTTACAATTTTTATTTTAAATAATTAATGAATTAATTAATGTTTATTTTTGATTTATAACTAGAATAACTTAATCCACAGTGCTGAGCTGCATCTCAAATAAATTCAAAGCTTTCAGATGATGTACATCACTTCTATGTGACATCTACTGTTGACCTGCTATCTCCCCCTAAAGACCCCCTGTACTCGCCTAAAAAAGACTCAAACTGGTCTACTGTGGGTCTCAGAGGGTTAAAATAAGTCCTTTACAGTGCATCATGTGCCGTGGTGGAAGTCAATTTACTCGAGTAATGAACATACCGTAGGTACAAATTTGAACATTTCTATTTTATTTTATTTTATGCTTCTGCTTCGTCTGAGTCTGGTGCCTTTGAGGACAGTATATTAATTATATGCTTTGCATTAATAAATTATAATAATTGTATGAATCTCTGTTGAATTTATTATAATATATTCACTTCCACTAGTAGCTGAGGAATTTGTCATATTCAAATCAACTGGGAATAAATGCACTCATTAGAAAACTAACATCAGTATACTGTATATTTTCATTCATTTCAACATCCAGCTGTGGTACTGGATCACATTACAGAACTTCAAACAACTAGAGAGATATGGTGAAACAGTTTCCCCACTCTAGCTAAACTGTGACTGCAAAGTAAAAGAAATAAAGCATGAGAAAACAGGAAGATGAAAATGAAAAACTAAATTCACCTCTCTCCTTCAGGGAGGTGGAGCCACTGCAGCATCGTCAGTATCCGCCTCTCCAAAGGGATCCCACTGGAACACAAACACACACAGTGACGGCCAACGCTGGTTAACATGTGAAGAGGTGACAAACAAGACACAGACATAAACACAGAATTACACTCAGGTGGCAGCCTGATCCTATTTTTCAGCATCATTATGTTGTTATCATGTTGTTTTATGATTTCTCTATTTCTATGTATTTATATTCAAGATAAACAAAACTGGCTGTTGGCTGTGGTCTTTGCGGTGTGTTCAGGTGCAAGTTGTCGGCCAAGACATTATGCCACTTGCCAAGACGCAACAGGTGGCCTTCGTCGCCGCGAGTTCTCTGATGTCAGGTCGGGTGGGTCTCCAGCTTTAATGTTACAGAGCTGTCTGTCAACGTTTGTTATTAACCTTGTTGCCATATTGTATTGTGGGATATTTATGCTGCTGCCCGATTTTCCTGGGAGACACTTTTCATCGCCTGGGGTCACAATTCTCCTGCATTTCTCCAGATTTAGGGCAAATTTTCACACTTGACCCATTTCTGGTGCTGCACAGTGTCTATAATCTCTGCCGTTTCCACCCGGACGACAATAGAGCTACACCCGATGTCGTCTCCCAGGGGAAGAGATCAGTTTGTGGACGCGACGGCGCAGTTTGAGCTTGTGTTTGACCTGCGCTCACTGCTACGTTCAGCACCAAAAGTTGAGCTTTGCTCAAAGCAGCAAAAAGCCGTCGTGGTGCGTCGCAGGCCGTTGGAAATAACAGCTTTCAGAAGTCAGTGGTGGCGTTGCCATGTTGTGCCTGAAAGGACCTTCAGTGAATAGAGACGGAGAGAGAAATAGAGTGAACTAAGAGAAAGAAATACTCAAGCAGGAGCACTGTTTTTGGTCATTGGTTAAAAGTCACCAAAATGCAGCAAACAAAGTCTCTAAAGTTTCCCGCTGTGGTTTCAAAATTCTCACGATTTCTACGGTCTCAAGGTTGGCAAGTATGGGTGTCCAATGTTGTATACTGAAAAATTTCACCAGAAATAGTATATAATTTGCGTTCTACTGGTTTCGGACATACTAAAATACCTCACACACTGTTTTAGCATATTAATAAACGGCATATTAATATGGAATTTCATTTGCAACCACTGATTCTAGTGCCGCCTTTTTGAACCTTAAACCTGTAAACTCCAAACTGTTCCTTTACCTCTCAAACAGCCTCATAAAGTGGAGTGAATTTCAAGCCCTCTCACTGTTTAAAGTGACTGAAAGTCAAAAGGCTGCCTGTGTAGTGATGAGGCCACCAACCAAGCTGCTGGCTGTCATACAGTCCACAGCTGTCAACCATCAAGCCCAGGACGGAGGCCCTGAATGGGGCTTGATGTATGTAGCAGTGGGGGGGGTCAGCATGGAGGAACAAAGAGGTGTGGGTACACGGCGTTAACACTTGACAGCAGGCTCTCCATGTTTGATCCCTTTCTCTGCTTTTGTCTATGTGCAACAAAGTTCCCCCTCCTCCTGTTTTATATACTCTTCTTTTCCTTCTTCTTCTCTCTTCTTGTGGTTGGAGGGGTTGGGGGGGGGGGGGACCTCCCAGAAAGTTTAACCCAGCATAGACCTTCAACCAGTCAGCCAATCATTGAGCAATGGTCCCCATTACCATGCCAATCCCGCAGTGGCACTGTAGCACTAAATTATGTCATGTGTTGTGCTTTCGTAGCCACGCAGAAATGTCAGCACAGTGTTTCACTCTGTATGGTGAGCTGCGTTAATATTTAATAGCTACGACTGACTGTCCAGAGAGAGATATCCACAACAACACTGTGACTAGTCAGAACTCTTATTCCAAATATCTATAACGTCACTGTGACTAGTAATTCACTTCTGACTATCCTAAATAACAGTTACAGATATCTCAATCCTCACTATGACCAGTCCAAACTGTCACGAGGCTGCTCATCAAGGCATCTCATTGGATGTTGGCCAAATATCGACAAAAGCTTTTACTAACTTAGTTCAGTAAAGTTGGAAAGATATTCACAGACTGAAACTTCTCGGATCAATAACTCATAACAGAAACATTGTTAAAACACAAACAACATCACTTTCTAACTGTACTGAGGTAGACACCGAGCTGCAAGCTCATTTTAATCACAAAGAGCCGTCGTTGTGATTAAAACACATTTTGACTGGTACAGTTCAAACTACTTTTGTCATTCATACAGTATGGACGAGGTTTGTCCTCGCAGATATCCACAGTTCAGTTGTGAATATCTGTACTTCACATTGTGGATATCTGCCAGTGAATTGAGGACGTGTGTAATTCCAGGTTTCAAATATTTACAGTCTAATTTAAACTAGTCAGAATTCCAGTTCAAGATATCTTTAATTCTCTTCAATTGAAGATATCTACACTCTCATTTTTAGATAGCTAAAATTAAATTATGACTATTATTTATTTATTCATGTTTTATTTGGTAGGGACAGATAACGTGTACATAGACAACTTATAAACGGTTATCTGATGCAAGTATCATAGTGCTTATAGTACTTGATAATTGGCAACACTTGTTTCTACAAGTCTCTGGATCTCTAACGGTAATTAAGGATAGTCAAATGTAATTACGATATTATTAATTATCATACTTGTAATTACATCAGGGGGAGGGGGTTTATATTATTATTATTATAAAGTGGGTTTAAAGTGTCTGGAGATAATCAATCTACAATACGCTGTAAATTTCTACCACAACTCTCTAGTGAACAAAGCTCTGGTTGGCCACAGATTCCTTGATGATCAACTCTTTCTAGTCCATGTCATTTTCTTGAATGTGTGAATATCTTTCCAACTTTTCTGACCCATCCAAGTTAGCAAAAGCTTCTGCTGACGCTGTTCAGATGCTTTGTTGGGCTGATAACCAATGAGAGGCCTTGATGAGTAACGTCATGACAACAACTCTGACTGGTCATAATGAGGTTTGAGATATCTGTAACTGTTATTTAAGATAATCAGAACTGAATTATAGATATCTATAACTGTTGTTTTGACTAGTCAGTGACGTTATAGAGACATTTTTGTTGTGGATATTTCTAATGTTAATTCTAGATAGTCAAGCTTAGCTATTAAATGTTAACACAGATTGCCGTAATCTCCCGTCTCTTTCTCCTCATCCTCTCTTTCTTCCTCACCTCAGACTCCTGTAAACTAGAGTCTGGCCCCTGCGGTTGTAGCGCGGCACGTCTGCGACCCCGGTTCACAGAGGAATCCTGCACAGTAAACAGGCCCATTTGCACAAATTGCTGTAAAAACAGCCCTCTGCTGAGATCTACCTCTCGCTCCATCAAAGCCGTCTCTGTGCTGATAAATGTGGGCTCTTTGTGTTCCACAGGCTATAGGTCTGGAGAGCAGCAGGAACATGGACGGGCATGTTCTGCTGGCGTCCTTTGAGAACGTTCACCACCAAATAAGTCCCAGTCCCTGAATGACGCAGCCGCCAAGTTATCCGCCAAATTAGTGCCTAATTTTTTTTATTTGAGAATAAAGTCGAAATATCAAGAATAAGGTTCAACTTGCTGTATTAGTATCAGGAAGAAGATTTATTTTATTTTATTTCTTACATTTTGAAAATAAAGTCGAAATATTAAGAATAGAGTTGAAATGGTGACAATAAAGTTGAAATATTAAGAATAGAGTCAAATTTCGTGAATAAAGCAAAAATATTAAGAAAAGAAAAAAGGAAGTAGAAATATTAAGTATAAAGTTGAAATGTTGAGAATATAGTAGAAATATTAAGAATAGAGTATAAATGTCAAGAATAGAGTAAAAATATTAAGAATAAAGTTGAAATGTCAAGAATAAAGTCGAAATATTAAGTATAAAGTTGAAATGTTGACAATAAAGTAGAAATATTAAGAATAAAGTTGAAATGTTGGGAATAAAGCAGAAATGTTGACAATAAAGTAGGAATATTAAGAATAAAGTTGAAATATTAAGATCGTTTTGAGAACAAAGACAAAATTTTGAGAATAAACTCTGAATTTTCAAATAAATCAAACCGCCAGCGTTTATAGCTTATACACTGAAATTTTGACCGTCCTCTCATTTTTGGCCTGATGCTCTTCCACACTAGAAGAGCTCAGACCAAAGAAGTTTAAAATACTGTATGAAAACTGCATCTGAAGCTTTAAATTGTGTTGTTTAAGCAGCAGGGCGGCACAGAGAGGTGAGGCTGTATGAACACAGCATTAATAAGAAAAAAAAAAATCTTACTTCAAAAGTATTACAAGCAAAAGGAAGACATTTACTGTCAATTTGTGGAAGACTGTCTTTTTGGACATTCAAGGCTCATGCAGAGCACCAACAAAGGGCTGATGGGAAATGTATTCAGGATGCTATTTAGTGACTGCAAGCTGTAAATGTAGACTTACACCGGCCAGAAGAAGGTGGCGGCCTTCACTCCCTGTTTGAGCGCTGTGATCCAAATCTACGAGAGAAACAGTACAGTCTCATTATTGTCACTAACATTGTTTAGGAGGACACGTTTGGTGTTACCCTAGACACAACCAATACAGACAACGAAGTGAACCAACATCTGTTACTCCAACTGATTCAAAGCCATACAGTAGGCTGGTCTTGTTGGTGTTCGTCAACCATTTTCAAAATAGTAAAACCCATAATGATTTTCCAGGGAGGCTGTTTTTCATCGCCCTCTCCCAGTTTCCTCCCAGGATCACAATTCTCCCATATTTCTCTAGATTTTCACGCTTTTTTCTTTTTCGTTATCTTAGCCTGTTTCTCGCAGTGTACAGTGTGTAATCCTGACTGTTTCCACCCGGACGACAGTAGAGCTACACCAAAAGTCGTTTCCCAGCGGAAGAGAGCAGTTTTTGCCCACAACACAGGAGGAAAGCAAGAAATCGAGTAAAGTCAAGAAGAAAAACACAGAGGCCTCTTCTCATTACACAGCATCATGAACATCTGGAATGAAGATAAGTGCTGAGTGAGCGTGGCGTGAAAATGGTCATCAGACGCCGCTTTGTTTCATGTATGTGTCATGTTTTTAATCGCCCTCTCCCAATTTCTCCTGATTTATGGCAAATTTTTCACACTTGACCCATTTCTGGCGCCGTACAGCGTCTATCATCCCTGCTGTTTCCACCAATAGAGCTACACCTGGTGGAAGAGAGCAGTCTAGGCTCACGACACAGGAGGAAAGCAAGTCAACGATTAAAGTCAAGAGTTAAAACACAGAAGCCTCTTCTCATTTTCATCTTAATCTCATCTGATCATTCCAACATGGATATTTTCGTGGCAACATGAACATCTGGCATGAAGCTAAGTGTGTGTGAGTGGCGTGAAAATGGTCGGCAGACACTGCTTTGTTTCATGTTCACATCATAAAAACATTTTGTATATCTACCGCCTTTGGTCTTCCTGTTTCCCTTTTTGAATGATGAATATAGACTACTGCCACCTGCTGGCGTGGAGTTATTTCCTCTCACACAGGCACAGAACGTACTGGATGTGCTAACTGGCCGTCGGCTGCGGTGTGTTCACATGCAACTTGTCGGCCAAAACAAGGCGACATGAGGTGACGCAACAGGTGGCTTTCGTCATTGCTAGTTCTCTGATGTTGAGTTGCCATGTCTCCAGCTTTAATGTTCCAGCTCTGTAATCTGTCCATCAACATTTGTTATTAGCGTTATCATCACTACCGCATTGCATTGTAGCATATTTATGCCGCCGTAGTGTCCACATACTGCTGTTTTTCATCGCCCTCTCCCAGTTTCCTCCCAGGGTCACAATCTGGTATTTCTCCTGGCAAATTTTTCACATTTAACACATTTCTGGTTCTGTACAGTGTGTATAATCCCCTCTGTTTCCACCACAACTACCTGATGTAGGTGGAAGAGAGCAATCTATGCTTGCGACACAGCACAGTTTGAGCATCACAGTGTGCAGAACCCAAAGTTGGGCTTTGCTCGACGCAGTGAAAAGCCATCTTGGCGCAGTGCAAGCCGTTATAGAAATAACAGGTTTCAAAGCGCAGTGGTTGTCGTGTTTGTTGTCTTTAATAAGTGAGAGATGGAGAGAAATGGAAAACTAGTAGAAATCAATACTCAAGCAGGACCAGCTATAAATAAAAAGGGATGAATATTAGTTTATACCAGAGATTAACATGCTAAGTTTACTCCAGAGAGGTGAATTATTCAGTTTTCTTTCCTGGGGGTTAAAGGTAAAATCAAAAGGTTAAAATAAAAATGCTGTTGCAGCGTACTTATTATTTTATTAATTTCATTCTTTAAAAGTCACCAGAATGCTTTGGTTTTGAAATCCTCCCTATTTTGAAGGTTTCAAGGTTTGCAGGTAAGTAAAGCCTTGACTCAATATTCTGTCAAATGAAATCCTAACGCATCCGCAAATCCACAAAAACAAAGCCCTGAAGAGACTACTTCATGTCAACGCTTTGGACTTGTAAAAACTAAAAAATGACCCCATGCTTTCATATTAACATCTGTTATTAATCATTGAATAATAAAGCCTATCAGACTTGGCTTGTTGGATCCAAGTCCTGCCATTCATATTGTAGTTGGCTTCAAAAGAAACATCTATCCTGTCTTTTTTGGCTTCTGATCTGTGACCTGTCACATCAATTTGAAAAAACACCGATGTTCAAAGCCGTACACAGTTATTTATCGTCAAAGCAAAAAGGCAACCCAAAGAAAATCCCTGTCAGCTCACTAATGAAATACAATCACAGCGCTGATGAACGACAGATGGGAAAAAGAAAGAGTACATCAGAGACGGTACTTACTGGCTGTCCTCCCCACCAGCGATGATTGAGTTTCTCTCGGCTCCTCAGGGTGAAGGTGGCATCAAACACCGGGTCATGCATGGAGTTTCCGACGATACCATGAGACTCTGGGTAGAGACCCTGAGAACGATTCAAAGGGAGATTCAGCTTACGCCAGTTATATTTAGTCATTTAATAACTACAGTTGATTAGTCTTTGTTTCTCTGTACTGACTACAGAAAGATTTTTATAAGAGCTGTCAGTCGATTAACATAGTTAATCATGAATAATTGCACATTTTTTATCTGTTCGAAATGAACCCTAAAGAGAGATTTATCAAGTATTTAATACTCTTATCAACACATATGCTGCTTTATGGAAATGTATGTATTTATTTATTACTGGAAATAAATTAACAACACAAAACAATGACAAATATTGTCCAGAAACCCTCACAGGTACTGCATTTAGCATAAAAAATATGCTCAAATCACAACATGGCAAACTGCAGCCCAACAGGTAACAACAGCTGTCATGTGTCAGTGTGCTGACTTGACTATGACTTGATCCATAAAATGGGCATGACTGTAAAGGGGAACTGGTGGGTACCCAGAGAACCCATTTACATTCACATATCTGGAGGTCAGAGGTCAAGAGACCCCTTTGAAAATGGCCATGACATTTTTTCCTCGCCAAAATTTAAAGTAAGTTTTGGGACCTCCTTCATGACGAGCTACTATGACCTGGTTGGTACCAATGGATTGGTCCTAAAAGATGTAAAACGCACTAATAGCTGAATCCAGAGTTCATTTCTTTCCTCTGTTCATGTGAATGAGACCCAGACTGAGGCTGGAGCGAGGGCTGGGAGGCGGGGTTAAAGCAAACGCTACTGCGCCTGCTCTATGGGTCCAACGGACGCAGAAGATCACCAGATGATCCGATTACTTTATCATTCAGCAGTCAAGCCATTTTGGCTTCATGCGCAACTGAGCAACTTTCATAGGAATGAACAGGAGCCCTCCTGCCTTTTAATACCTGTGAACACTGAAGGTTTGATGAAAAAACAATCAACTGATTATTGGTGACAAAGTGCTGCTGTGCCCTACATACCGTAGCCAGTGAGTAGAGGTTGGGGAAGGTCTTTGTGGGGTAAACAGGCCTCATGTATGGAGCATGGGTTCCACATGTTCCTGAGAAGGAAAACAGAGCAAAGGAAACCTATAGATTTGCAGAGAGACACCCATGAAGAGCACCAAATCAATAACTGATTGACTGTTAATGCTCACATAAGAGAGTGGGAGGCTGCTGCAGTGACACAGTCACACATTAATGTTACAGCAGCATCAGACTGTCATCTGCAACGAAATCTCAGCCTATAGATCCAACTATAGATAGTTGACTATTAACATGTTGAATTAAAGATACTGATATTGAACTTTTCTCTGTGAGGCTGGTTTCTCCATTTTTTAAAATGTCAGTTTTATTGTTTGGTTTGTTTATATATTTGAAACAGTGCCACCCGTTTCACGTTTCAAAAAATAACAAGTAATTTGTCTGTTACAGGGAAAAATTTTCCTGGTGTTTAGTTAATAGATAAAATACTATCTTGACACCGCATACAATGCTGCAGAGTTTGGCAGCCCTCTATCATAATATCGAGGTTTAATTACTGTTAATTCCCTATTTATGCTTACTAATACTGTGTGAATCACCTTTGACTGGGATTAAGTTCATGATATCATCAAACATCATGAAAGTTATGATGGTTAAAAACACTGTTCTAATCTGTTTTTTTTTTTTGTTTGTTTTGGTTTGTGGTTGAAAAGAAATCACGTAGACACTTTGGTTATTTACACACAACACGTAGCCTAATGGGATTCAGCAGGGCTGCGCAATTAACTGAGTATTAATTACAATCACAATTTTGGCTTCTCACAATTAAATGAACATGATTGACTGTGATGTTTAAATGCGTGCTCCGTTTTGGCTTCGCTTTTAGGGAACCATTACCTTATGGACTACCATTTTGAAGCCTCGAGCATTTTGGCGGTCGCACCTTGGTTTTTGGTCATCGCCAGTTTGGGTTTAGAAGTCATCTTTGTTTTTGGATGTCTCCATCTTGTTTTTTGGCCGATCAATGCATGCAAACTTGTGAAAATTACAATCCAAACATACGTCAAATTACACTGAAGTATATGGGATCTTCTGTTTTCTGTCCCCTGTATGTGCCGGTCTGATGTAACGAGATCTTACAGCTAAACCAAATCATTCTCACAGTTCCATGCAGGTCTTACTCAGTTTCTCAATGTTGGGTATGACAGTGTTTCCTCTCTTCACATAAGAAGCTCTAAATCCATCCACTGACAGCATGATGAGTGGCGGCCGCACAAACCTGCACATAAGGAAAAAAAAATCCTGTTATATGAAATCTTGTTATATGGTTCAATCCTCAGCAAATTATTCAGATATGTGGCATATAATAAAAAGCTGATGACATTGTCCTTTACTGCTCAGATATAAACATACCCAGCAGGACATTCAGATGTCTTGATCTCCTCACACTCATCCTGCAGCCATGAAGTGTCTCCTGAAAGAACAATGCATGGGAGGTCTTAGCTGGAACAAAGATGCTTCGATATTAACAAAATTTGGTACCCACATTGCTCTCATCATTTTGGACATATTTCTCATTGGCGTTCATTAGCTCCGCTCAACCAGAGTTCAGCCATTTTGAATATCGTACATTCTTCATGCATTTTATGCAAACTTTTTCAAACTCTTCCTCAAGGGTTCATTGGATTTGTTTCAAATTTGGTTGGTGTACGCCTTCAGCTAATCTCAAACAATGATGCCATAGATTATGTGACAACATGCCTTTTTAAGCACTTACCGACTGATCAACAACATATCAGTCTCAAATTTTGTTTCAGTCTCAAGAGATTCATTCATTTTGAGAAAGAAACAATGACCGGCACATTATCCCTTCTTAATACCATATTTATGTATTATAGAGAGGAGTCTTTACATATATATTGCCAGGTTAATATGAATTTTATTTGTGAGGGAAATATTTTAACACTTTGACTTTTGGATTGCTGAAAAATAAATTAACAAATAATACTTGACACAGCTATATTTGACTTCAGGACATCTCTGAGCACATAAACGCTGAATATCAAACATTTTTACTGTATTAAT
The DNA here is from genome assembly GCA_947000775.1 of Pterois miles. NCBI lineage: Eukaryota > Metazoa > Chordata > Actinopteri > Perciformes > Scorpaenidae > Pterois > Pterois miles. The sequence goes on along the minus strand of CAMQGK010000568.1, from coordinate 4,515,672 downwards.
TTAGAGATTACAGTCCCTGAAAGGGTATGATTTAACTTTTTCCCCATGGTCTAGTGGTAAAAAAGTCATTGTAACACTGAATGGCAATACTAAATATCTTAAGCCCCCTAGGGGAGGGGCTTTAGATGGAAGGTGTAGTTCACCTAGACAGACATACCTAAAATAAATGAAGAACAGCTCCACAACTACCAGGTCTATATGCATGATCTTGGTCTCTATGGATAGATAAGACCTCAGAGGATTCATCCCCAGTGTCAGTAACACTGTGACTGTTACTATGTCTGAGTAAACTGTGATGAACCAAAGGGAAAATGTACCTTTTTACCTACACCTAAAATGTTTTCTAGATTAGACAGTAGATAACACCATTATAGGAATAACGTCATGCACAGAGATGCCACTGAATTCATTCAACTCCTTGACTACAACTGAGCCAAATAAAATAATAAAAATAACACAAAGCTCCTATGTTCAACAAAGGTTTAATTAGGATAGGACCAGGAGGACTCTAGATTTGGCCACTTGAATACACCAAATGGGTTTTCTACCTCTTGAAAGGGCATCTGGCTATAAAATACTACTGATATCCACTACAGGAGGTTATGTGCACACAATGGAGCCTTTGGCCACAAAATTTAACCTGTGCATCATCATATTCCACCATTGAGCACAGTATAAAATCAATAAAAACACCTATATTGTATAATTTTGACTCCAAATGAAGTAGTTTTATTATAATAATGAAATATGATCAAGTAAAACTTAGATAATAACAAACAGATAAATAACAAAAACAGGAATTGCATCCAATTAAAAACAGTCAAAAATACAATTTCTCGTGTTGATTTTGTAACTAAAATATTAAAATCATTGCCAAACAAACATTGTTTGGACTACAAACACATGGAGTGTTGTTTTAGTAGCGTTAAGGCCTCGTCTTTTAGAAACTATTCAGATAAAAAGACCACCACAGCATTTTATGAGGCTTTTACCATGTTTGTTTGGTAAAAGAGGTTAAAAATCGAATCAAAACAGCGCCTAAGTATGGTGATAGTATTGAATGCAGAGACAGGTGTATCGTCCTAGCCCATAACGGTGCTATGGCGGCTGGGCGGCAGTAGCTCAGTCTGTAAGGACTTGGGTTAGGATGCGGAAGTCACGGGTTCGAGACCCCCATGGACCAAGACCAACTGGTTGCTGGAGAGGTGCCAGTTTACCTCTTGGGCTCTGCCGAGGTGCCCCTGAGCAAGGCACCAAACCCCCAACTGCTCTGGGCGCTTGTCAGGAGCAGCCCCCTCACTCTGACATCTCTCCATTGACGCATGTATATGTACTGTGTGAAAAACAGAGTGTAAAACTGAATTTCCCCACTGTGGGACTAATAAAGGAATATCTTTCTTTCTTTCTTTCTTAACAACAGTTATCTAGACTGCAAACTGAAGTTAGCAGTAGTAGTTTTTCTTGGTGGATTATTTTGGTGACAAGCCTTCTGATCTAGAGCCGTTCCATGCCAATCCTTGTACGTACTAAACATACATTTAGGACATTGAAAGCTGCAAACCTTTACACAGTGTCTTGTAGTTGGTACAGCAGTCTCCTCTGGCCAGACAGTCATCAGAGCAGTGGCAGGCATGTTGTTCATTTCGAGTCTCCCCACAGCGATCTTTACTGCACTCATAACCCCCCTCTGTATACGGGAACACAGACCAATACATTCACATAATAAGCAACAGGAAATACGAACAGTAGGCTCCAAAACTTGATATGCAGTATGTATACACAACTAATCTGATAGTGTAATGCTGAAACCACAAGTGCTGAGAAATGAAAGCTGATATATTAATGTACCAGTGGTTTGGCTGCATACCATACCGCTGAGCACTCAGCAGCTTGGGACAAACATTGACAACATGTATTCTGGCCGAACTCTCAAGATGAGAACACCAGATGAGAGTTGTAGCTGGGTATACCCAAGTATATCATCATTTCCAGACATTGCAGTGGCAAGGCGGTGGTAAGCCAAAGACCACCAGGCTGAAGGAGAGAGCATAAAACCAGACCACCAACACTGGAAGTAGCAGGGGGAAATGTTGACAGACCAACAGGGGGAGGCCAATACATGAACAAACAAGTCCCGCTACATAACAAGTAAGAAGCCTGCTGTTCATGCTCACATCAAGTGCATGCATATGAAGTCCATGGCTCATTTCCAGCTCATATAACTGGGGTGTTTTCACACCTTCGGCCTCTTTAAGTCCTTTAAACAAACTCAGTACTATTAGTCAGCATTTTTTGTGTATATGTGAACACTCCATAAGAACTCAGACCCCTCTGAAACGAACCATACTGAAGTTATTCAGTTCATGTCAGCCTACGGTAGACACTTGTCTCCTGAGCGTCTCGCAGCGATTAGAGCTGAGCTATTGAGATTATCTTTCTACTCCACATAGATCATAAACCCTTTAATATAAAAACGAGTCATTGAAATCGGTTGAGAAATCTAGACGTTATTGTGCTTTTAAAAACGGCAGCTCCCCCGTTCACTTGTATAGGGTTACAGGCAAGCCCCCAGGAAGTGCAGTGGTCGTTGATCCCAACATGATCTCAGTGGCCAACGGTGGTACTGCAATTTGTTGCCTGTCACGTGATGCCATTGGGCCCAAAAAGACTTTTTCTCATAGACTTACAGTGGGAAAGAGATTTCTGTAACTCAGCAGATCATTTTTTTAGCTGAACCAACTCCCCTGTACGAACACACTAATAGTTTTAATTTCTAATCATTAGGTACTAAAAGTTCTAAAACGCACTAATAGCCAAAATCAGAGTATGTGCAAACCATTACCTTGGGACACCATGACCGTCATGTGACCAATTGGACGCTACTGCGCATATCAGACACGCACCCTGTAAGGCCCTGTAAGATCTGAAACACCCAGAACATCCAGGTACTTTTCCAGATCCGGAATCTACCCATTGACTTCATGCTCCACTGAGCTACTTTTATAGGAAAGAACGGGGCCCCGCCTCCAATGCTAGATCCAGTTCTCTTAATACATCCATGGGTACAGGCCAGTCTTGCCAGGTCCATATGGCGCTCAAGCTGACGCATCGCTGAAGCCTCCAATGCAGCATCTTTGTATATATATATATATATACGGTTACAGCATGCTGGATTGAGCTTTCTCTTACCGTAGTTGCATAACATTACGGCGATTGAGAGCTGTAACAAAGGCTCCTCACTTTTGAGTTATTAAGCATAGTCTCTATATAAATATGTCCTTAGAGTGTGGTTGGATCACCCTGTTTTTGATCAGTTCATGACAGCTCGCCACGACCCCCGGCTGCTTTGCTAGCGCTGAGTGACTAGAATGCTTTACCCCCAAGGCCTGGATCCATAATTTCCTCCTGTTTTTTGCAAAGTCATGTGATCCCCTCTGAATAATGAACATGTTCAGTTCATCTTTTCTGCAGTTGTTGCAGTTTACTGCTCAACAGAAACCCGTCTATATGGAGTTAAAGTGTTTTTTGTTCATGAGGTATGTGTAACATACCTGTTGTCAAGTGCATCTTACCCTTTCTCTCTCTCACGCACAAACAGCAACAGCAACACGCCAAAGTCACATTACAGGGCTGATTTTCTTGGAAAGAAACTTCTTGACCACCTGATGGATATTAAACACCAGATGTCCAAGGACTTCCTCCAGCTTAACGAAGGAAAAAATCTGTTTTATTTGGCCTCTCTGACCTGGTCTGCACCAATCAGAGTCCCTTTCCTCTGATCAAACCTGCTGCCAAGAATCTGGAAGTCATTTTTTTCTTTCAAATCACAGCACAATATGTCTACTTACTTACTTACTTACTAGAAATATTTCTAAAGGCTAGTTTCATCTGCGACAGAGGGGATAAAAAGCTACGTATCAACAGTAAGCAGATCAGAAGACGAGCGGGGAGGATGGTTGAGTACCTGTCCTGAGGCAGAGCTGATCGAAGTCCGAGCAGCAGCCGTTGTAGGTCTTACAAAGGTTGTCACAGCGGCAGCTCGGTGGCTCCAACTCCACCAGCTCAAAACACCTGTTCCTGCAGGAGCCGGAGGTCGCCACGTACTGGGACGCAGAGCGAGCTGACGACAGAAATAAAAATTCAATGAGTGGACACACATTCACGTTATCTGTATTTCCTGCTGTGGGATGTGGTGTCTCCAAACACGGAAATGTATCTGAAAACTGTCAGTAAAATGTTCAGGCGGACCAAATAAATGTCAAAAATATGTTGAGTATCTAAACATAAAATTGCCTCGCTTTTCGGTTTCCGTGCTATGTTGAAATTATGGCTGTCAAAGTTAATGAGATAATAAGGCAAATTTGTTTTAACAGCACTAATTTCTTTAGCGCATTAACGCTTAACTTATGATTTTTAGGTTATAGCGACTCAGTTTTAAAGCTTGAGTGAAGATGCTGGCATCGTATGAAACTAGAAACGCTACTGAATCCATTTGTACCAACCATGTTTACTAGCTTTCTCGGGAAGGAGGCTAAATAATGTTATTTTGTGTAATGCACTGTGTTGATTGGACCCATTCACCGCACACACAAATACCATTGTGAAAATAAAAACACCAAACTAAGGTTGAGGAAACTAAAAGATAAAATTAAAACCCCAATTAGCTGATGCAACAAGTTGGGCTAGCTAACAATAGCTAACTAGCCAATTACACCTACTAGTTAACACCACACTAGTTAACCACACCACACCTGGACAAACATTGTCGCAGGGGTATAAAAATGAATGAATGGCTTCACTGTTCAAATGTCATGTGCCGACCTGCAGTCATAAATACGGTCTAATTAGGACATACTGCTTTGTCAAAAACAACAAATGTGGGTGGCAAGCTAAATCATTTTTATATGATATTAATTAATTGCGACAACAGGTCTGTAAGCCATGTGCCAAACTCAGCAGCTACTAAACCTTAAATCCGGTGGTAATTCTATCTGTTCTGCACTAATGTGGACAGGTTCCCTAAAACACAATAATGCTCTTATCCACTTGGGTCCCAGAGGACGGTGGCGTGGAACCCAACCCACATTGTGAGAACCTGCCTGGCTTAACTGAAGACATCCTGGAGATGTGAGACGGGGACAGAGTGGACATACTGCCACGTTTCGAACAACATGCTCTTTGTCCACCAACCTGTGAAAACACAACCTCACTCAGAGAAAGCCAGAGGATGCCAACAGGAGCCTTTCAACACGGCGCGTTTGTGTGTTCCTGTGTGGACATGTGTGCGCAAGTACATGTGCATATGCACACAGTATGTACTGCATGTGAAGTACATAGTACTGAGGTGTCTGACTTTAAAGCATTCATGCTGCCCAGCTAGTTGGCACAGCAGTGTAGACTTAGAGCATCAATACCGTCTTTTCTACAAGACTCACGCCTCTGCTGCAGGTCTGGGACCATTCAACACTATCACAATACTTGGATGCTGATTTGTTATGTACTCTGAGCATTCAATATTAAGATTTATTGTGATTTTTGCTAACTTTTTTAACACTTGACCGCGGGAAAAAGTTGAATCATGCTCTTCTGGGGACTTTTACTTTGGAGATTATCTACAGCAATACATTAAAAATGTTTGATTTTCAGCCTGTATGTAATCAGAGACGTTCTGAAGTCAAATATATCAGTTATTGTCAGGAATTATTTAATTTTTCCAGCAACCCAAAAATCAAAGAATAAAGACATTTCCCTCTCAACTTAGTGCTATTTTCTTTTTAATTTATAGGGACATATAATGTTTTACACGTCTGGTGAATATAATACAATCAATCTTATTTCCATATGTGTATTTTGTATATACAGTTCCCTTTGCTAACACCTTATTTTGAAAACCAGACATGGATGTGTACTTCCTCAGTCCTAGGCCATTCTGAAAGGGGTCTCTTGACCTCTGACCTCCAGATATGTGAATGTAAATGGGTTCTCTGGGTACCCACCAGTCTCCCCTTTACAGACATGTCCACTTTATGATAATCACATGCAGTTTGGATCAAGTCATAGTCAAGTCAGCACACTGACACACTGACAGCTGTTGTTGTCCGTTGGGCTGCAGTTTGCCATGTTATTATTTGAGCATATTATGTCATGCTAAATACAGTACCTGTGAGGGTTTCTGGACAATAATTATCATTGTTTTGTTGTTAATTGATTTCCAATAATAAATCCATACATACAGTTGCATAAAGCAGCATGTGTGTCAACTCCCATGTTGATAAGAGAGTTAAATACTTGACAAATCTCCCTTTAAAGTACATTTTGAACAGATAAAAAATGTGTGATTAATTTGCAATTAAATATTTTTAATTGATTGACCACCCTGTTTATAATGAAAAATGGAGATTCAACCTGTTTACCCTGATTGGCTACGATGAAGACGAAACTGTAAACAACGTCAGACGAGGGGCGATGAATAAAGACTGGACTACTGAAGAAGAATTGTGCAAGTTTTTTTTGTAAATTCTTCTAATGCAAAATTATAGCAAAATACACAGCAACCAGAATAGATTGCAGCTGCCGCCTGTTGCTATGACGATCTATGGCGGAGTGAAGTAAACCTTGATCGTCTTTTAGCCAACAGGGTTTGAGAATGTGGAGCAGAAAACGAGCTCCAACACTCTCTGAATGTTGACTTAAGGTAGAGCAACACAAACACACTCTCTCTCCTCGAAAAAACACACAAGCTGCCCAATCACAACCTCGCAGGGTCACAGTGATCCGTTGTAACCCCCACCCCCACCCCCACTCCCACTCCACCACCACCACTACGCACTCTCTGCTCACTTATTTCATATGCGCTGGCAGACACTACATTTAGAAAATAACACAGCAAATAAACAGAGCTGGAGACATTCCTCTGGAGCTGCATGTGGAAAGTTTGTTGTCATCTAATTGCATGTTGTTCATTAGAGGAGTGATCCGGGAGGGGTGGACGTGTGTCACTCCGAGTGACGTCGAGATGACTGATTGCACTTTAAGCTCACATAGGATTCAAGATTTACTCTGCTCAAAAAAAAAAACAGTAGTTTTCTTCGTTTGTCTTGGATTTGGAGCGTAGCTTTAGGCATGTCCTTCTACACTTGGCCAAGATACATTAACGCAGCTCCAAAACACACTTCACATGGTCTGCGCTGAGCCACTCTGGCAACCAAACGAAAGTGTGTGACTTTTTTCTGATGTTTACTGAACACAGTTCTGAGAGGCTTTCACATGAGTTTAATGCTCATGGCATTGTTCCTGTTCATCTGACACTTGTAGTGTGGTGATGTGGGGCTGCAACGTACAATTCATTGTTTTTCAGTTAATCTTTTAGCACATTAAATGTCCATCGCAATGTCTTAAAGGCCAGTGTGACAGCATCTGTCCGACAAAATCCAAAGATATTCAATATAAAAAGCAGAAAACGTGGGAGTGGACAAATATGCTGCTTTATGGAACTGTATGTATATATTTATTACTGGAAATCAATCAACAACACAAAACAATGATAAATACTGTCCAGAAACCCTCACAGGTTCTGCATTTAGCATAAAAAATATGCTCAAATCATAACATGGCAAACTGCAGCCCAACAGGCAACAACAGCTGTCAGTGTGTCAGTGTGCTGACTTGACTATGACTTGACCCAAACTGCATGTGATTTTCATGAAGTGGGCATGTCGGGGAGACTGGTGGGTACCCAGAGACCCCATTTACATTCACATAACTGGAGGTCAGAGATCAAGGGACCCCTTTGATAATGGCCATGATTGTTTGTCCTCGCCAAAATTGAGCAGAAGTTTGGAGTGTGATTTAACCTCTTTCCCGAGCAAGATAGTATGACATGGTTGACACCAATGGATTTTTGGGGTTTTCTAGTTTCATATAATACCAGTATTTTCATGCTAGCTTTAAAACTGAGCTGCTACAACCTAAAAATCACAAGCTGCATTAATGAGTTAAAGAAATTAGCGGCATTAAAACGAATTTGTATTAACGCATTATTATTGCATTAACTCTGATAGCCCTAAGTTTAACATAGAACAGGAGCCAAAAAACGATGTAATTTTTTAAGAAATTGGTAGCATTAATATAAATCTGCATTAACGCATTATCACATTCACTCTGACAGCCATAAAAGCATCATGTTAATTTGGGAGTTGAGGGGAAAAAAAAATTTCACACCAAATTCTGCTAATTTTTCAGACTTTCCTCTAATCTGAACAGTTACACATCTTCTGTGAAGTGAAAATCAGTTTAGTTCAACTCCTCACAGCTCATCTAATGCTTTACTTTATTAACACCTACTGTATAGAAGGAAGGAAGTACTTGTTTTGACTGTGGTTCCCACATTGACTCTGTAAAATCTTACTTTTAACAATCCAGGGTCACTGACCATTCTTGTCAGTTGGATACTTTACTGATTGTTGTAATCTCTTTCCACAAGGAGGTCAGCGGTCAAGGTCAGTCACAGAAGAGCCTGAAGGAAGGAGGGATTTGGTGCCTTTTTCGAAGCCACCTCCGTTCTGTGAATGCTTGCAGGGTCGAGCAGTTCAAAGATGTTCTCTGTGTTTGTCGTAACGAGAGCGGCGGTACTCACATTCTGTCCTGGCTGACGCCCCGTCCTCTCCTGAGCGCCTGGGCCGGTCGTAGACAAATCCCCAGCACACGTCAGAACCGCACAGGACCGACAGGATCCAAACACACTGAGACAACAACAAAAACACCAGAATAGCCATTTATAGGACTGCTGTATGTCAAAGGTCATAAGCTCAACAACAAAACAGAAACTTCTTACACAACATACTTTAAGCACTTTTGCACTATTCTTACACAAAGTCTGCCAGGTCTTCCAGGCAATTTATTAGAGCTGCATGATTACAACCAAATTGATAATCATAATTATTTTGAGTATTGCAATCATGATCATTTATCATGATTATCCATTGATTTTAGGGACAAAATATTTTATTGCACTTTCCAATGTCTTATTCAGTATTCAGCGGCACTTAGCTCCACCCTCTTGTGCCACTTCTGGATGCAAAAAAAAAAAAAAAAACAAGATGGTGATGGCCAAAAACTAAGATAGACAGGAAAAAAACCAATATGGAGGCAGCCATAAAGCAAGAAGGCAACCCCAAGAACCAAGATAACAACGGACTAAAACCAAGATGTCGACAGCCAAAAGCCAAGATGGTGACAGGTTAAAACTAAGACAGTGACGGCCAAAAACCAAGGCAGTGATGGGCAAAACCAAGATGGCAACAGCCAAAAACCAAGATGGCAACGATCTAAAACCAACATGGCGACAAGCAAAAACCAATATGGCGACAGCCTAAAACCAACATGGGGATAGCCAAAATACCAAAACTGAGGATTCAAAACTGCAATCCACAAACCAATGGGCGATGTCCCAGTGACTACATCCACTTCTTATTTACAGTCTTTAGGCATGACACCTCCCTAAAAGTGAAGCCAAAACGCAGCGTGCATTTTAAACATTGCAGATGATCATGTTCATATAATTGTGGGAAGCCAAAATCGTGTTCACAATTAATATTCAGTTAAATGTGGAGCCCTCCTATTTATATGTGACATTAAAATTTGTTGTATTGTGATTTGCTTTACATTTGGTGATTATTGAAAATTGCTTCCAGATGTGTTATCTTTCTCTTTGTGTAATATATTAAAGAAAAGTCATATTGAGGGTGCTACCTGCTCCTAAATTAATCCTCAACTTTATGTTTTGAAAAGGTTGTGAAACATTAAAAGTAAAAATGGAGGCAGAACAAAACAATATTCAGAGCTCGTCGTTAATTGGGATTGGTCGAACACAGGTCATACAGGCAGGCTGCATTTTCTCGATGACCTGTCAAGACCGGTGCGGTGCTTAGTTCAAAGTGAATAGAGACCACCCGCATCCGCATAACAATCGCCTTTGATAGTTTGACGAATCTATCATTTGTTCTGCAAATGCTCAGCAGCAGGAAGGAAACAGGAAAGATGGGGGTATTCGGGGAAAAAAAGCAAAGAAAAACAGGAATATGCCCTTTCGACCAGCAAACCACCAAAGCACACGATTCCCTGCGTAATTACGCACGGATTTACATACTACACTCCGAAGCGACGTGCAGCTCAAACTTGTGGACTCTTACCGTACCAGTTTGTGAAGCAACATGTTCCTCCGTCGTTAGTCCTGTGCTGTAGGTCGGAGAGTGAGTGATGCTGACTCCGAAAGCGAAGGACCACCGGAGAGGAGGACCGCTGAACAGGAGGGAGGAGGGAGAAGGGAGGAGGAGACTGGAAGGAGCGCACCGGAGTCTTATTGGTGCTGGGCTGGAGGAGGGCTCTGATCTCAGCCAAGATTCAGATGATACAGGGCGGTGGTGGAGACGGGGGGGGCGGGGGGCATTTACCGGCTCTACAGATCTGCCACGGTTTCGGAGGAGGTGGCGCGTGTCTAGTGGGCGCGTGCTCGTGTAGTGGGATGTCAGGGGACTGCGGGTCAACGCAGGATAACGAGTCGCTTATGCGAGACGAACAGTGGCGGATTTCGGTGGTCAGGGGCTTTAGGGGGAGAGATGTCACATAGAAGTGATGAACATCATCTGAACGCTGGGAACCTGAAGATTAATTTGAGATGCAGCTCAGCACTGTGACAAATTGTTCTAGTCATAAATCAGAAATAAACATTAATTCATTAATTATTTAAAATAAAAAGTATATAGGGGTTTAGAACATAACCATATAAGTATGATAGTCATCCCTATGTTTTATTATGTCTCATAAATTTCAGCAATATTGGGTTGATACCCTTTGTTAGCTATGTTCCATGTCACCAACACTAGCCAACTAGCTAACTTAGCTATGTTCTGTGTCACCAACACTAGCCAACTAGCTAACTTAGCTATGTTCTGTGACACCAACACTAGCCAACTAGCTAACTTAGCTATATTCTGTGTCACCAACACTAGCCAACTAGCTAACTTAGCTATGTTCTATGTCACCAACACTAGCCAACTAGCTAACTTAGCTATGTTCTGTGTCACCAACACTAGCCAACTAGCTAACTTAGCTATGTTCTGTGTCACCAACACTAGCTAACTAACTAACTTAGCTCTGTTCCACATCACCGACACTACCTAGCTAGCTAACTTAGCTATGTTCTGTGTCACCAACACTAGCCAGCTAGCTAACTTAGCTATGTTCTGTGTCACCAACACTAGCCAGCTAGCTAACTTTGCTATGTTTTCACCAACACTACCAGCTAGCCACTTTCTATGTTCCATTCACCAACATTAGCAGCAGCTAACTTTGCTATGTTCCATGTCACCAACATTAGCAAGCTAACTTTGCTATCTTCCACGTCACCAACTTTAGCTAGCTAACTTAGTTATGTTCCAGTCACAGATAAAGTGCTCTCTGACCTGATGTGAGAAAGTTTGTGACCCAGCAGCCATGTTGAGATCTGCTGAGGAAACACCAAGCACCGCCCACCGGCCGGAGCAAACTTTCTCATTTTACAGCTAAACAGAACACAAATTTTCTGAAAACATCTGAGAGAAAAAACATTACAGAACAAATATGATTCATATTTATCAGCGCTGCCTACACGTTTTTACTGCCTCCATTACGAACAGCCAAAGGAACGCTCTCGCTAAATCACCGTGATTGGTCAAAGTCTTCCGTAACAGACTAAAACCTTAAACAAGTCAAGGAGGTACCGAAGTCTAGATTTCTCTCACAACACTTAAACAAATCAAAGGTTATTATGGGTTTTCTCCCAATGATCCAAAAATTGTCTACTAAGCTTAAGGAATGAGACGCAACACATGCTAACCAGCAATGACAGAAAAAACAAATCAAATGTCTTCCTGGTACCTCAAAACACAAAACATCAATGTTTCTTCAAGCACAAGTATTTAAGAAAAGACAATTTCACTCAATTTATTTAAAAAATAATTAAATCAAAGAAATCTTAAACAAAACCGACAATGAATAGAAAATATTAGGCATTCCTAATTATCCATAAAGTGAATTCTACTTTAAACTGTTATTGTTTACTCTACGTTTCTGTCATAACTGGTTTGTATCTACTATACATTTGATACAATATTGTCTCATAACTCCCAATACATATTTTGTTTACCAAGAGAAATAAACAGGTGGACCATGTATTTTAAACGCCTGATTAACCCTTTGAAGGGAATTCACAACCATCAGGGAAAGCATCAAGTGCTAACTGGGAGTAAATGTGGACTATTTAACCAGTGTCAAGAATTTTTGCATGCATGTTAAGTCTTTTATTTAGGGCTGTCAAAGTGAACGTGATAATAAAATGTTAACGCAACGCAATCAACGCAACGCAACGCAACCAACATTTGCATAAAGCAACATATTTGCATACTCCCATGTTGATAAGATTATTAAATACTTGGCAAATCTCCCTTTAAGGTACATTTTGAACAGATAAAAAATGTATGATTAATTTGAGGTTAACTATTTTAATGGACTGACAGCCCGAGTGATTATTGTCTTATTTAGGCAAGGCAAGATTAATTTAGGTGGCTGATTAAAGAAGAAAACCGTTGAGTCACTAGTTCAATATGCTTGTGGTTATCTAAACGGGGAATATTAAATTCTGCATGTTCTTGTCATTGTTCAAAAAAAAAAAAAGAGTAAAGCCAGCAGCCATAAATGCCTTTGTGGAGCTGGATTCAATAGTTAAAACATTCATGAATAAAAAACTGTACTCCATCCTTCATGATGACAGTTTGGAAAAACATATATTTAAAAAACACTACTTGAGTTTCAATTGTACAATAAAAATAGTACAGGACATTCCTCTGTTTCATTTTCATCTGAGAGCAAATGTTATTCGGAGGATGTTAAAGTCAGAGGCGGCCCCATCCAGACAGAATAGTTTAGTCCACACCACCATCACTAATGCTTCCCCTCAGAAGCTACTCTGGAAGTTGGGATTTAGCTGTGGGGATGAGGCACACCAGAGTGGTGTCTATGTAGGGGAGTCTATGAGGTATTTGCCTGTTTGTGGAGAGAGGTGTATGTGGTTGCATGCCTAAGACAGATTGGAAGCGGTGTCAAAGGGCTGTGTGTGGTGTGAGGGTACGAGGACGCCTCTGCAGGGTTTACCTCAATGACACTGCTCTCTACAGCCGACGTGCTGTTTCTGTTGAGGAATTCAGTGCTGCCATTATTAATCAGAGGATTACATCACTTCCTTTCCTTTACTACAAAAAGTCTTCCTGCATGATGATACATCAGACCGGCACATACAGGTACTTCACGAAAAGTCAAGGCCACGCCCCCATTTGGAGGAAAGAAAACTGAATATTAGGGCTGCACAATTATGACCAAATTATTATTTTGTTCAAAATTGAGATCATAATTTGTTACTATTATTCATAGATTTTAGAAACAAAATATTTTTATTGCAATTTCTAATGTCTTATTCAGTGTTCAGTTGCACTTAGCTCCACCCTCTCATGCCACGTCTGGTTGCAAAAGAGCAACATGGCGACGGCCTCAAACCAAGATGCAACAATCAAAATGCTTGAGGTGTCAAAACGGTCGTCCATTCGCAAATTGGTTCCCTAAAAGTGAAGCTAAAGCAAAGTACACATTTTAAACATTGCAGTCGATCATGTTCATTTAATTGTGAGAAGCCAAAATCGTGATCGCGATTAATATTTGATTAATTGTGCAGCCCTACTGAAGATCCCATAGACTTTAATGCAATTTGACATGTTTGGAATGTAATTTTGACAAGTTTGTACACACTCATCTGTTCTTATTTAAACATTTGTTTACTTCACATCTAATAATTATTTATCATTTAGTGAACTTGGGTGAACCTGAGCATTTGCGATACCCTAATAAATGAAGGTTGATTGCCACCATGTCCCTTCAGTCTTCCCCCGTCCAACACAGTGGCTGATATTACTGATCCAGACATCTCTACATATCTGATTGATTCCCGTTAGGCCAAGTGTTTTCTGTAAATAACCAATGTGCTGAGAGACAACTGTTTGATCTACAGGCTCAGATTTAGTTTGAGACGACAGTCTGGTTAATGTGGCCCGGGAAAGGGAAGTTTGGGTTCCCCTGCTGGAGCTGTTGCCCCCGCGACCCAACCCAGATAAGCGGTTGAAGATGAAGATGAAGACCACAGTCTGATGCTGCTATAACAGTAATGTATGACTGTATTATTGCAGCAGCCTCCCAATCAAGCTAACGTTAGCTAGCCATGCTAGTCCCTGTCACCAGCATCATTAAGTCATTTAGCACATTGATAGTGAATATTCACGTATCATATGAGCCTCGAATGTCAGTGTCAAAGCCTCAGTTAACCTGCTACACAACAGCTTTTCATCATTTTCTCTCCTGTGAAGGTGAGTTTCTTTCCCCCAATAGGGAGCACAGCCTCATGGCGCCATGCTGGTCTGGTCTATAGCTTTGAGCCATGAAGCTGTGCTGGTCTGGTCTATAGCTTGGAGCCATGAAGTCCCTCTATTAGATAGCTTGTTTAAAGTAGAAGTTTGTACTGACGGTCTGATGATTCCTACTGAGTCATGAATATTTAGTTAAACTAAACACGTTTAGATTTTAATATTGTCTCCGTGCTCACAGCGGTGCAAGCCTGCTACTGTGAGATGAATATATCCAGCTAACTGATCCAACAGCAGAGGGAAACTGAACTCGCCTCCAGATGTTCAGTCTGACAAAGACGGCGAGCGCAGCGACCTGCCGCTAGCCGGGCTGTTGCTGTAGGCGTGGGAGTTGTCCCTCTCTCTGTCCTTCTCCTTGTCCTTGCTTTCGTGTTTGTGCTTATGCTTGTGTTTGTGTTTGTGCTTCTTCTTCTTCTTCTTGTGCTCATGGTGGTGGTGGTGATGGTGGTGGCCGTGCTCGCCGCCGTGTTTGGAGGACGAGGACGTGGTCTCTTTGGAGAAGGACGGCATGGGTGTGGCAGGCATAGAGAGCATGGACTGCTCGACTGACGGTGGTTCTTTACCTAAAAAGAGAAGGAATACAGATGTGTGTGTGTTACCAGGTTCTGAGTGTTTATTATTATTTTTCAGATTGGTGTGAGAAATATGGTGTGTGTGTGTACCTGGTGTAGAGGGTCTCTCTAACAGATTGAGATGATGGTGAATGAAGGCCTGACTGTCATGAACCGTCTCCATATCAATATCTTCATCTTCCATAGTGTTGAACTAAAACAAACCAGAACTACATATTAACACCAGACAACACATTAACCCCTGAAAACAGCCTGCCGGCAGGCCAAGCTGCTGTTCTGTCTTTCAGTGGTTGTTGCAGGCTCAGTAAGGAATCCATTGGTAACCATGTTATGCTAGATTCTCAGGAAGATCGCTAAATAACGCTACGAGGTTAGGCTAAATTTCAGCTAAATGTCATGGCCATTTTCAAAGGGGTCCCTTGACCTCTGACCTTCAAATATGTGAATGAAAATGGGTCCTACGGGTACCCACGAGTCTCCCCTTTACAGACATGCCCACTTTATGATAATCACATGCAGTTTTTTTTTAAGGCAGTGTAAATGTGTTATTTCCACCTATGCTAAAATGGTGTTTGAATATTTCTGCATTCTGGGGTCTATAAACAGTCTTGAATTACATAAATATCACAGGTATCACTGTAAAGCTGAGACTCTTGTGGATCCAATGAGTCCAACTGTATTCATGTGTGGTGACATTAGTCCCCATAGGAGCCATTTCATTATAGTGAGACCATTTTTTTTTCCACCTTGACCTCACTGTATAAATGCCCTGTGGTGACCTCTAGGATAATCACAGCCTCATGAAACTTTACAGCCACAAACTAGAGACCTAGAGCATTCAGAGGATGGATGGCTTTCCTGGCTAGATTGAAAATAAGTTGTGTCTTAATGTGGGATTTTGGAAGGATTACTGATCATTTGTATCAATTCTCCAGTGGTAAAAAATGGCAAAATTTAGCACCAAATATGTGTAACAAATGGTATCAACCCAAAAATTGCTGCAACAACAAAATAGAGCATGGGGATGGACATCATATACTTACATCATAATGTTCTAAATGTTTATATACTTTTAAAATTCATTTTAAATAATCCATTCATTCATGTTTATTTCTTAATAATGACTAGAACAACTTGACACACAGTGCTGAGCTGCATCTCAAATTAATCGTCAGGTTCTCAGCATTAAGATGATGTTCATCACTGTGTGACATCTACTGTTGACCTGCTATCTCCCCCTAAAAACCTCCTGTACCCCCCTAAAAAAGACTAAAACAGGTCTGTTGTAGTTCTCACAGGGTTCATTTCTTTGCGGCAGCAGTGACGCTATTGTAACAGAATATACCACAGTTCAGTAAAACAGAAGTTCATTAAGTATTAGCCTGAATAAAACAAAAGACCTGAGACCTGGGGGCGGCAGTAGCTCAGTCTGTAAGGACTTGGGTTAGGACGCGGAGGATGCTGGTTCAAGTCCCCCATGGACCAAGACCAACTGGTTGCTGGAGAGGCCAGTTTACCTCTTGGGCACTGCCGAGGTGCCCCTGAGCAAGGCACCGAACCCCCAACTGTTCTGGGCGCTTGTCAGGAGCAGCCCCCTCACTCTGACATCTCTCCATTGACGCATGTATATGTACTGTGTGAACAACAGAGTGTAAAACTGAATTTCCCCACTGTGGGACTAATAAAGGAATATCTTCTTCTTCTTCTTCTTCTTAAAAGCAGTGTCAAAGCACAGCACGAGTGTAGAAAAAGAACGGTGTGTTACCCTGATCTTGTAGCGGCCTCCTCTTGCGTCATCGTCCTGTTGCTGCAGTACCTGTCCTGGTTCTGGAGGGGAGCCCAGCGGGGTCTCAGCCTTCCTCTTCAGGCCCTGGGGGGGCTGGCCCACCCCACACACCCCTAATGAAATAGGATCTGGCTCTTCATCCACCTGCAAGACACAAACAAATGACAATATGTCAGTCATTTTTCCTTTATATTAGGGCTGTCAGTCATTTAAAATATTTAATCAAAAATTAATCACACATTTCTTATGTTGTTCAAAATGTACCTTAAAGGGAACATTTTTTCACTAAATTAAATTATATTGCATTATCCATGTATTCATTATTTATTATTTATCTATTTATTTTATTTTACAAAGTTAGGAAAGTAATATGTAAGTCAAGAGTGATGTTGTCTTACACATAAAAGAACAATCCCAGTTATTTCCACACAGTGAGACATACAGCTGATTAATTACACTCTGCTATCAGATCGGTACTCTGTATCGGCTGACACCAAAAGCTCAGGTATCGGCATCGAGGCTGCAAAAGTCGGATCGGTGCGTCCCTGGGTGAATCCAAACTAACCAAAGTCACACAATAAATATGAACAAACTAAAGAGGCCGCGGTAGACCAGCCCAAAAGGTAAAAGTACTGCTTTTTTTTTTAATAGAGTCTGGTGGCGAGTACACAGATAACAGCTTCAGTATCCTGTCGTAGTTTCCCTGTTGGACAGGGCTATCTCACGGCAAGTTAACATGAGCAAAATACTCTAATTATAGCGTACACAAACTGATATTGTTCTTTTTAGGTGTCTAAAATCTGTTTTGCTGTTGCTCCTGTCCACAGCAGTACATTGCTTTACTCCTGTTTCTCCATCTATTGTAGGCAATACACGGACTATGTAGTACAAGCCCACTTCAAAACATGTGAACTACCCCTTTAAAACCCTTCCATGTAAAAACTCTGCTAATAACACAGATTCAATCAGCTGTCAGAGAGGTGTTTTACAGCCAGAATTTGTGCCCTAAACAGTGATTCTGGGTACAACGGTGATGCAATGGGAATAAGGTATAGCCAAATATTGTTGGCACCACTTAACCATATTATTAACCATAATTACATAGCTCCAACGTAAGAGGTTTTATGAAGCAGTTACTATCTGTGTGCCATCTGAATAGTATTTATGCTGCATTCGTAAATCAAAGACATTTCAAACAGAGAGAAATAAAGACCACCGAGCAGCTCGCTGATTATATCACCATTAGCACAGAAACCAACAAAACTCAAGTTGCTGCGTGATGTCGTATGCTTTTCACTACACAATTATGGTCAAAATAGGAAAATGACCTGCCAAGAAATAACATAAAGTCCATTTCCTATTAAAGGGGAATTTCAGCCTTTTTCCTTCATGTTATTCCTACAGTCTGAAACAGTCAAATAGTATTAACAAACATGAAAAACTCTCTCCCAGATCCAAGGTGCTAAAACTCAAACTTGTGATGTCATAGGGTTTATAGATCCATACATCAGACCAGCAGTACGTCATCGAGAGTAGACTCTCACGACCACGGCCCCTTTTGGGGGAAACCAATCCAGTGTCCCTCATAGATATTAACAGAGTAAACAGGAGAAGTTGAAACATGTCTCTAAACTTCTACTTTACACAAACCGCTAACAGTAATGACGCTATGCTGAAGAGTTGATGTGTAGTTGGTTGTACCAACAATCCATCCATAAATGTTAATCTCTGATTTGTTCCCCAGCCAGATCTAATAAAGGCACTTCATGGCTCCAACAAATAGACCAGACCAGCATGGCGTAATGAGGCTGTGCTCCCTTGTAGGGGAAAGAAACTCACCACCTCCGGAGAGAAAATGATGAAAACCTGTTGTGTAGCAGGTTAACTGAGGCTTTGACACTGACAATTGAGGCTCATATGATATGTGACTATTCACTATCAGTGTGCTAAATGGCTAAATGATGCTGGTAACAGTGACTAGCATGGCTAGCCACCGTTAGCTTGAATGGGAGGCTGCTGCAATAATACAGTCATACATTAACGTTATAGCAGCATCAGACTGTCGTCTCCACCTTTAATCTCAGCCTGTAGATCAAACAGTTGTCTATTAACACGTTGGTTATTTACAGAAAACACTTGGCCTAACGGGATTCAATCAGCTATGTACAGATGTCTGGATCAGTAATATCAGCCACTGTGTTGGACGGGGGAAGACTGAAGGGACGTGGCGGAGATCAACCTTCATTTATTAAGGCATCGCCAATGCTCAGGTTCAGGCAAGATCACAAAATAATAATTAGACATTTGTATAAAATAACTCTTGTATAACAAGAAATGAATGTGTACAAATTATGGGATCTTTGGTTTTCTTTCCCCTAAAAGGCGGCGTGGCATTGACTTTACCCGTATGTCCCCATATGTGTCGGTCTGATGTGTTGACATTGAATGGGGAGTGATTTTCTGTTTCACAACTGAAAACATTACAGTAGAATAAAACTCATTTGGGTATAAAAAAGAAAACAAAATCAGCGTCCCATTCACTGTCTATAGACAAATATTGATTGAACCTTCCTATGTCGTGGAAATAACATACTGGAATTGTTAATTTGGGTGGTGCTCCCATTTAACACTAAACTAGCTGTTCTGACAGATGACCCCACCCCACTACTTACAGCTGCGTAGCTCATGCCCACACCATGAATGCCTATACTGGCCGGCGTGTCCATAACAGCGCCGACCCCCAGCTCAGGCTTGATGGTGGGGTTCAGGACAGCTTTCTTCTCCTTCAGGTTGAGCACGAGGCCCAGTTCTGGCAGGGGAAGGCAGGAGGGTCGAGTCAAACCAAACAGAGTGTAGTAGAGGTTCACAGCGTCGCAGCGCAGCCGCCAGTCATGGGAGGTACCTGAGTAAAGGATGGATGAGGTGGTGGGGAGGTATGGGTGAGGGCAGTGGGACAGAAAACAAAAGGCATAGCTCAGATCAAATGAGGTAGAAACAAGTAGTAAAGGCTACAGCTGTCAAAGTTAATGCGATAATACGTAAACACAAATTCATTTTAACGCCACTAATTTCTTTAATGTATTAACAGTATTTTTATTTTTTACGTTGTATCAGGCTCAGTTTTAAAGGTAGAGTGAAGATACCAGCCAGATCATAGCGGTCTGTGACTGCCCGGCTGCCTCTACTGTTCCAGCGTTTTGCATCGAGGGATACAGTAGGAGAGGTAGACTGGTCCAACTTTTTCCAAATCATTACGGCATCCGGGTATTTTTGGCATACTGGAGATTTGGCTTTTGGTCACATACATGCGACATTTTGGTAGGGCTGCACAGTTAATTGAATATTAATCGCCTTCCCACAATTAAATGAACATGATCATCTGTGATGTTTAAAATGCATGCTCCGTTTTGGCTTCACTTTTGGGGAGTTGTCAAGCCCATTGACTGTATAGAAGAAGTGGACAAAGTCACCATTTTTGGCCGTAGCCATCTTGGTTTTTGGCCATCTCCATCTTGGTTTTTGGCTGTCGCCACCTTGGCTTTTGGCCTTCTCCATTTTATTTTTAGGCCATCAACATCTTCGCATTTGGTCATCTCCATCTTGGTTTTTGGCCATCGGCATCTTGGTTTTTGACCATCTCCATCTTGGTTTTTGGCGGTTTCTATCTTGGTTTTAGGCTGTATCCATTTTGGTTTTAGGCCATCAACATCTTGGTTTTTGGCTGTCACCATTTTGGTTTTTTACCTTCACCATCCTGGCTTTTGGTCATCTCCATCTTGGTGTTTGGCCTTCGCCATTTTGTTTTTTTGCAACCAGAACTGACACGAGAGGGTGGAGCTCAATACAACCGCACGCTGAATAAGACATTAGAAAGTGCAATAAAAATATTTTGTTCCCAAAATCAATGATAAATAATCAAGATCTCAATATTGATCAAAACTAATTGCGATTACCATTTTGGCCATAATCGTGCAGCCCTACATTTTGGCCAAATCAGTACACATTATTAGTATAGTATGCGGTTTCGAATGCAGTCCAAATATTGCTGAAGCTGACAATCTAAAGGCGCCTCCTAACATTGGGGGGGGAGCTGTGGCTTTGGAAGAAGGTTGAAATAAATGAGTGTAACAGCAGCAGAAAGTACTCAGAGTTTGTGTTCTTACTGCGGTGACCTTCAGCCAATGAAACATCATCCTGTGTGAGTGTTTAACACGTGGGGGGCTGTGGGTTATAAAACAACCATCACATTATCATAACATAGTATTTAAAGTTACCACACTCAGGTCACTACGTATTTAAATTGGCAGCACAGTCCGGCAGCCACCCACCCACTGACTGACCGACAAACAAAAGGAAATAATGATCATCAATATTTTTGTTCATCCCTCAAGCTTGTAAGTCAATAAATCAAATAAAATGCTGCAGTAAGAGCCCAACGGCCTTCAGGAATACGGAGCTGTGAACATATACTTGAGATGGTGTGTATTTGGATTGGCAGACTGAACCGTTATGGCCCGGCTAGCTAACTGAAAGACACATAGGACCCCCAGGAAGAGAGAGAAATAATGAAACCTGAGGACACAATACAAGGAAGAACCATGTGCGTATACGGTGGAGGCACAGCACCAATAAGTAGAACTTAACCTTGTTCAGTTCATGACAGGAGAAAAACAACTAGATAATAATGGGGAGAGCAAAATATTTAATAAGAAACACGCTCCGAGCATGAAACTACTGCTATTACTTCCACCAAGAATGTGCTGCTAACTGTTCCTGATACAGATGGTGGTTCGTTCAGGCAAGAATACCAGCAGTCTGAGTTCACACCAATGACAACGAACAAGAGAGACAGTAGAGCCAACAGCAGAGAACAGGTTATTGCATGCATCTCCCAAACAGGCCCTCTTCAGACCTGGTACACAAACACACAACATACATTCAGGACAAAGCAGTAATGTTCTTACAAACAGGAAAGCAATAAAAGTTTATCATGACTGGCACTACAAAGGCAACCTGTCAGTTGTATGTATTGGTGCAGAGATAACTGATTAATCATCAATCAATTGGGGGCGGCAGTAGCTCAGTCTGTAGGGAGTTGGCTTGGGAACCGGAGGGTCACCGGTTCAAGTCCCGACATGGACCAAGAACTGAGTGTGAACTGGTAGCTGGAGAGGTGCCAGTTTACCTCTTGGGCACTGCCGAGGTGCCCCTGAGCAAGGCACCAAACCCCCAACTGCTCGGGGCGCTTGTCAGGAGCAGCCCCATCACTCTGACATCTCTCCATTGTTGCATGTTTGTGCATGTGTGTGTTCGGGTCTGCATGTACCGTGTATAAGTTAACAACAGAGTGAAAAAATTGAATTTCCCCAAGTGGGACTAATAAAGGACTATCTTCTTCTTCTTCTTCTTCTAAGACACCAGATCATCTCTGGTTCCAGCCTCACAAGTGCTCAAACTTTCTGTCTGGTTTATATACGTGTTAAAGGGAATCTTTGTGTTTTGGATTGTAATACAAGCTATTTAAAGAAGCCACTTTGAGCTTGGGAAACTTGTGATGGGCAAATTTCAGTTTTTTCTACATTGTACAGGATAAATGATTAATTAAAACCACAAAAGCACAATACACATGGCAGTACAGTCACTGGAAATGAATGTATAAGATAAACAAGTGGAACTGGAAGTAAACTGTGCAACTAATCAAAGCAGTTTCACTAAGAGAAGAACAGAAGAAAAAGGGCATAGAGGCAGTAAAATCGTAAATGATATGGAACATCAACCCAGAAAGATTCACAGTAAAAATATACTTCATTGAAAAACAGCAACGCTCCAACGTTTGTCCTCTTTCTTCTGTTAGAGCAGAGAAAAGCAAAGGTCTGAAGAGCAGCTGACTGAGGCCCACACATGTTGCACATCACCTCTTTCGCTGTAATTCATTTAAAGTTCATTCAGAGCCCAGTGGGATCTATGATTATAGAGAACAGCAGACTAGCAGCCTGACAGAAGTCTGTCCAGTCAAACATGTAGGAAAAAAAAACTAATTCATCTCTGCCTTTGCCCTTCTGAACGACAGAAAGACAAGGTTAACGCCATAATAACCAGTTAATACAAATTCGTTTTAACACCACTCATTTCTTTAATGTATTAATGCAATCAATATTTCAGAGGTTGTAGTCGGCTCACTTTTAAAACTAAAGTGAACTAAAATGGCTCTCGGCGAGCGCAGACACCCACCAAGGTGCCCGAGTTCGATTGCCCCCCTCTCCATTCATCTTGCGCCATCATCCATCTGTATTTTTGTTTACGTTGAGATCAACTGTACCTGCGGAGCATCGTACTCTGTTCAACAATCACCAAGTGTGCTTTGGTCAAACTTAACTCTAGTTTCACAGAGTTTGATGTGAAAATATGGCAACTCTACAGTTGTCCCCCCTGCTGTCTTTCTCTCTGTACTGGCAGAAGGAAGGATGCTGGGTCATTGCCCCATACCTCACCCCTCCAAAAGATTTCATTCAAATCCATCGAGAACTTTTAGAGTAATCCTGCTAAAAGACAGACAACCAAACAAACCAACGCCGGTGAAAACAACCTCCTTGGCGGAGGTAAAAAAAAAAAAAAAAACCTGAGGAAACTGTCATGGCGATTTTCAAAGGGGTCCCATGAGTCTCCCCTTCACAGACATGCCCACTTTATGATCATCGCATGCAGTTTGGGGCAAGTCATAGTCAAGTCAGCACCCTGACACACTGACAGCTGTTGTTTCCTGCTGGGCTGCAGTTTGTCATGTAAAAATGGCCATGACAGTTTTTCCTCGCCAATATTTAGCATAAGTTTGGAGCGTTATTTAACCTCCTTGGTTGGCACCAATGGATTCCTTACATTTTCTAGTTTCTACCGGAAGTTTGATTACGTTAATGTATTAAAAAATCAGTGGCGTTAAAATAAATTTGCCTTAATTTTAAACATGTTAATTTTGACAGCTCTAATTACAACTATGGGAATTCTAACACACTATGATCCTTGCAAAAAAAAGTCAGTCGTGCAGTATTATGTTATTTGACCTTATCGGTCATTATAAAATAAGTTATGATTATTGTAAAAAAGCATTATGAATATTTATGAGTGCTTATAACTGTAATTATACAGATTATAACACACAGAAAGTATGTCTCACCTGAGTTCATGAGTTTCCAGAGCTGGTCGACCAGAGCTTCATTACACAGAGCTGAGTCTGCTGTCCTGGTGAAAGGTGGATTCTTACAGAGCATTCCCAGGATCTTATGTCTGATGGGACAACAAACAAGAAGATCAGCTACAATCAGCTACAGCAGGTCCCGCTGCCTCTGCCATTACAATGATATGCAGCTACTGTCTGACACAAGCAGACATGTGGATGACGGCTGTCTCCCCGAACTGTACGACAGAACTGATAACACATTTTGGCAAGACACGATTTAAAACCTCAGTAGGCAGTTTTTGGCATCAGTGGGCAAAAACTCCGTAATAACCTTTCAGCATGTTGTAATTCAAGTGTTCTGAGAGAAAACGAGACATCTGAACCTCCTCATGGCTGTGTTTCAGACTTTAAAAAAAATTGAACCCGTGATGGGAGACTTTGCCCAATCACAGGTCACTTCAGAGCAAGAACGTTTCTATTGGCTGTGCTACAGCTGGTGGGCAGTGCTTGGTATTTCTTCAACTGATCTCAAGATGGCTGCCAGTTCACAAACTTCACCATTTTACAGCTTAACAGTAACTACAAGATGTTTCTGAAAACATCTGAGGAGAGAAATAGACATTACAGTAACAGAATATTAATACATATTTGACCAGAGGACACAGAAGCACATCATTCTTTTCAGATTACCTGTCTCATGGACTACTGTCAGGATGTAGTTTTACAAAAAATAACTTTTTTTAAATCATATTTACTCCAATCTCACCTACTGCAGCTTAATGACATACAAGACTACAACACACTGAAACAAGGACACTCAACTTACAGTGTGTAATGTACAGCATGAATGTGTGTTAAATGAGTGTGTGTGTGTGTGTGTGTGTGTGTGTGTGTGTGTGTGTGTGTGTGTGTGTGTGTGTGTGTTGTCTGTTAGCTGACCTGACATAATGAGCCGGGTCATTCTGGACCATGTTGAGCAGCCACTGCAGCTCCGCTGAGCTTCTCTCAACTGTTGGACAAAAAAAAGATACAACCCTCAGTCAACCTGCTACTCAACAGCTTTTCTTCATTTTCTCTCCTGTAACGGCGAGTTTCTTTCCCCCACAAGGGAGCGCAGCCTCGGAGGTGACACCATGCTGGTCTGGTCTATAGCTTGGAGCTATTACACCGCTCTATTACATCTATTTCTAGATTTATTGTTGGTGTAACCAACTACATAGCAACTCTTCAGTATAGCGTTATTACTGTTAACAGTTTGTTTAAAGTAGAAGTCTGAAGACGTTGTTTCAACTCCTGTTTACTCTGTTAAAGTCTATGAGGGACACAGGATTGGTTTCCCCTAAAAGGGCCAACTCTGGATGACGTATTGCCGATCTGATGTATAGACACCAAAGAGCTACTGGTGGGAGCTGTAGACCAATGGACTTAACAAGACTGCTGATATTGTAATGATACTAACAGCTGGCATACTACCTCTAGTGTAGTCCACCAGAGCCTCCAGCGCAGCGACACGAACATCTACAAAGTGTCCGTACTCAGCGTAGGACTTGAAGAGTGACGCCTCACTGGGAATATGACCGTTCTTCTGAAGCTGACGGATCGCACTCAGACAGCTGCAGACGTGGAAGAGGAGGGAAACAGAGGAGATATTGAGGGATATTCCAGTTGTGTGTGAAATTAAGGCTGGATGATCTGGACAAAATCAAATATCACAATATATTTAAACAAATCCCTCAATGTTGTAATGATGTAGCAGGAGTGACTACAAGTGCTTTTACAAAATATTTACACTGAGATTTTTGATAAATAATCATCAGTAATGTGGATATAATGACTAAGAGGGTAAAAGCAAATAATGGAACGGTTAAAACTGTCTGCTAAGCTCAGAATATTACTTTAATGTAAAGCAGCCTTTAAAACCAGGAAAGACAACACTTTAAAATATTTAATCATGATTAATCGCAAATTAATGGCACATTTTTTCACCATTCAAAATGTACCTTAAAGGGAGATTTGTCAACTATTTAATACTCTTATCAACATGGGAGTGGACAAATATGCTGCTTTATGCAAATGTATGCATATATTTATTATTAGAAATCAATTAACACAAAACAATGACAGACATTGTCCAGAAACCCTCACAGGTACTGCATTTAACATAAAAATATGCTCAAATCAGCCCAAATGAGCCCAACAGGCAACAACAGCTGTCAGTATGTCAGTGTGCTGACTTGACAATGACTTGCCCCAGACTGCATGTGATTATCATAAAGTGGGCATGTCTGTAAAGGGGAGACTGGTGGGTACCAATAGAACCCATTTACATTCACATATCTGGAGGTCAGAGGTCAAGGGACCCCTTTGAAAATGGCCATGATTGTTTGTCCTCGCCTCGTTTTTCATGGACAAAATGTATCAGAAGTTTGGAGTGCCATTTAACCGCCTTTGTGCCAAGCTATCATGACATGGTTGGTACCGATGGATTCATCAGGTTTTGTAATTTTATACGATACCAGTATCTTCACTCTAGCTTTAAAACTGAGCCGTTACAATCTAAAAATCACAAGTTGCATTCATGTGTTAAAGAAATTAGTGATGTGTTTGTTTGCTTGTAGAGGTCTGTACAAGTCACAATGCTAACAAAGGCAGAAATGTGCTGCCTTGATCATCTGTGCCACCCTGTCTGCTGAAACATCTAAAAAAAAAGAGGCGCTGGCGATGACAGACTCGCAGGTGGTGAGGAAGACGTGGACAGTCTGGATTGTCAGTTTTGTACAGAGAATTGTAGGCAAGCTAGCTGTGCTATAACCACTGCAGATTGTTATCTTGATAGCTATGCTCTGATTACTGTAAGAGAAGCAGAAAAAAGGTGCTGACGTTGGGGAATCGACTAATGGCTCTGTTTCAACTGTGCGACAGCCTGTAGACAGATGACCAACATTTCTGACAGAGTTGTACACTGAACGGCAAACAACAACCGACAAAGTTGAAATTCGATCAGACTCTGCAGCACCAGAAATGGGCTAAAATGATACAGTGCATGACCAGTGAGCACAGTCTGATCAGCTGGAAACTGCTTTACTGTGTTTAAAGCAATAGGAAATTATTTTAATAACTGACACATGAAGAGATGCCAGCAGAAACACATTTTAGGAGATTAGCTGTGAAACCTATCCAGGCAAACACACTACAGTCTTCACCTGACAGTGATGGTGTTTCTGAAGCTCGGCAGCAGTTTCTCCATGTTGAGGAATCGCGTGATCTCCTCCAAGATGAGACGGACGTCAGCGTTCAGATTGTCCACTGTCCGCACCTCGTTGTTGATGCTGATGGCTGGAGTCAGAGAGTTGGTCAGCGCTTCGATCAGATCCGCACGGTAGTAGTTATCTGAAAACTGAACACAATTATTCATTATTACGATCATGATTATTATCATTTATTATGTAGTTAAAGTATATTTGATACAAGGATTTTTATTATATTTATTCATTTCTTATGTTATTTTATTTTTTATTGTTTAAAAAAAAAAAAGAAATGTTGATACATGTTCGAATGAATTGTAAAATAAGCCTTTTGCTAATAAAAACAAAACTCAAAAAGGACAGTTTTCATTTCATCTCCACTTTCAGAGCTACGATATTAGTAAAAGTGTGTGTGAATGTGAGTCTTTACTTTGTTTTTTCTGTTATCGTTGTACTTGATGAGGTCGAGGATGAAGTTGAGGACATCTTTAGGACAGAGGTTCTGGACGTCTCTCAGTAACGCCATGGCAACGGGCATCGTCTGACATGGGAAACAAAGACAATACTGTAATGACGATATTGCTGTGAAAAGACGGAGAGCCACAATTTCATAGCTCAGTTTTACAATGTGCTTCAGTGTAGCACGCCTTGTAAGTCGAGCCCAACTGATAATGGAAGTTTGATGAGGATCCTTACATTTGGTTTAGGAACTGTGGCCAAAATATATGTGGGACATTGTACTGCTGAAAAATCAACTTGTGAGGGCAAGGGCAACAGGAATTACAATTCAAATAGAAACCTTGTTAATTCAATGACAAATTGGTCAAAACTTAAACAGCAAATAAAACTCCAGTATATAAAGTATATAGTAGATAAACCGAACTGAATTGAACGATCAGCCTCAGGACTTACTTGACTGTTGATGTTTCTGGTGCTGAAAACTAGGGTGTGTTTAACAGCCTGTTGGTGTATTTTGCTTGTTTGCTGTACCTTTTGCAGGAAGTAACTCTGGAAGTTGATGAAGTTGTTGGTCTTGACGATGTTGGGGCAACTCTTACAGCAGAACATCCGGGTAAACAGAGACTTCATGGCTGGCGGGCCCTGCCATGTGCTCACCATGGCATTGGCTATCTACAAGGTTTACATGCACACACAAGAGAAGTGAAGAACACAGTTATAGTAAGTGGTACACTACACTACATGTCAGCATTCACCCATTCTCACACACATTCATACACTGATGGCAGAGGATGCCATACAACGAGCCACCCTGCCCATCAGGATCTTATCTAAATATTCATTCATGATGATGATACACAGGGTAAATGTTACGGCCAAAGGCTCCATTGTGTGCACATAGCCTCCTGTAGTGGATATCAGGAGTATTTTATAACCAGATTCCCTTTCAAGAGGTTCAAAACACATTTGGCACACTTTGGGTATCCAAGTGGCAAAATGGAGAGTCCACATCCGTCACAGCCGCCGTCTACTTTTAGTCAACTACTTCAGTTCAGTTCTGTTCAAGTAGGCCAGATGTGGAGGACAGCATCTGTAGATTGTCCTCCATCTGCTGTCATCACAGTAAAATTATGGCCAAATTAAACATTCAACATTTCTGCAGAGCATGTGGAATGTAAAATGTACACAGACGTATAAGCTGCACTCTCAAGAGCTACGGTAGTGACTTGAGAAATACTGCACGGCACACAAACGACAAGTCAAGAATGCTGTATAACAATGGCCCTTTCTGTCCGTTAGAGTTTCTGTGGTGAGAACTGAACTACAAAGTAAAAGGCAAATGTACACATGAGCAGCACATGAGGTTTCCACAGGCATGGAGACCAGTGGCTCCAGTGGTCTTTGGGCTCCAACAGGATATTGGGGAATTTATGTTAATGTGGTAATATAGGACTAAGGGTCACTGACACAGGATGTTGTCATTTGGTTAGGTAAATAAAGGGGGGCATGCACACCGGAATGGTTTTGTATGTGTGAGCACGCATTCACGATTATGAGTGTGTGTGTGTGTCCGCACACACTCTCACATAATTTTCAGCCCCAGGCTGTTCCTTCTTCCTTCCAACATTTTCTACCAATAACAAGCAAGTAAATGCCACCCCAACCTATCATAACGCAGCCAAGTCCATCTGAGGTCAGTCATATTTCACTTTGTGGTCGGTGTGGGTATGTACGTCTGTGAGTGTGTGTGTGAGCTTGTGTGGAGTATATACCAAAGGCCATTAGGATGGAGTCTGTTGGGGGTTCTGCGGCCAAACACAGCAACTTAGTGAAAGAAGTGAAGCGCTGCCATTTCAACCTCCACTCGGTTTATCATGTTGTGAAAATATTGGTTCAGGTGGAACCCGAATGGCGGAAATCCAGTGGGGTTAAAGTTGGAATAGACCAAATCCAGAGAATAGAGAGTTTCCTGGAGCCACAGAATAGGATTATTCAGGCAGCTGAGCATTGAGGGTTAAACGGCTGGGTGGCCTCGCTGACTGGCTGGGACCTTATATGTTGTTCTCGTACTGTAGCTCTGTCCACGATATTGTTTGAACATAAGATTTTGCAAAAAAAAAAAAAAAAAAATTTTTTAAATGATTTTACAAGGGCTATCAATGTTAATGTAATAATATGTTAATGCAAATTTGTTTTAATGACACAAACTTCTAATTTTTTTGTTTTTTAGGAGTGAAGATACTGGTGTCATATGAACTAGAAAACCTAAGAAACCAACCATGCTACCTAGTTGATAAGAATTTCTCACCAAATTTTGGCAAGGAAAAGCTGGCATGGCCATTTTCAAAGAGGTCCCTTGACCTCTGACCTCGAGATATGTGGATAAAAACGGGTTCTCTGGGTAGCCACCAGTGAAACTAGAAAACCTAAAGAATTCATTAGTACCAACCATCAGTGCTTCAAACTTACTCCATATTTTGCCGATGAAAAACTGTCATGTCCATTTTCAAAGGGGTCCCTTGACCTCTGACCTCCAGATATGTGAATGTAAATGGGTTCTCTGGGTACCCACCAGTCTCCCCTTTACAGACATGCCCACTTTATGATAATCACATGCAGTTTGGGGCAAGTCATAGTCAAGTCAGCACACTGACACACTGACAGCTGTTGTTACCTGTTGTGCTGCAGTTTGCCATGTTATGATTTGAGCATATTTTTTATGCTAAATGCAGAACCTGTGAGGGTTTCTGGACAGTATTTGTCATTGTTTTGTGTTGTTAAGTGATTTCCAGTGATAAATATATACATGCATTTCCATAAAGCAGCATATTTGCCCACTCCCATGTTGATAAGAGTATTAAATACAAACAAATATCTGTTCAAGGTACATTTTGAACAGAAAAAAAAATGTCTGATTAATTTGCAGTTAATTACAAATAACTATGGACAATCATGCAATTAATCATGATTAATTTGTTGACTCAGGATTTCCTCCCTGGGTGACAATAAAGGGTTGAATATGGATTGAAGCAGATTATTTCATTAAACAAAACCGTTGTGAATTTTAGAAATTATTAAATCTGAATTTTATTAACTCAGAGTTAATTTTTCTAAAGCTAGACTGACAAAACTGTATCTGAACACTGATCAGTTATGCCCTCGATGCAGAGGCCAGCAAGAGGACTTAATGCACATGTTCCAGCTGTGTCCCAATCTCTCCACCTTCTGGATAAGTATTTTTAAAGCTTATAGTGAGATATTTGTAACCCAATTTGACCCTCACTAAGTCTGTGCAATCTTTGGTTTAACATCAAAGGGATCCTGTGCTCTCTTACCAAATAAAGTCTATACGGTAATAGCTTTCACCTCACTCCTTGCGAAGCATTTGATCCTTTTAATGAAAACAACATGCTCCTCTGTCCTTTTCTCACTGGGTCAAAGATGTCATGTACGGTATTTCTTTTGTTAAACTTTTATCCAGTGTGTAGGATCTAGTGGCAACTAGCAGTGAGGTGATGAGACTGCATCCACTTGAAGGTTCTCCTGTGTGCCAAGCGTGTTGGAGAGCTACGGTGGCCAACGTGGAAACGCAAATATCCCTCTCTAGAGCCATGTGGATCAGAGCCAGAGCTTAGAGTGTGTTTGTACTTGGAAAGTGAGTGGTGAAGCAACAGAGAGAGAGCGGCAGCGACGGGAGCAAATAAAGTCATTGACGCCAGTCTATGCAGGAAAAGTTAACAGTGTTTGACATGGTGATGGAACATGGCGGACACCGTGAAGATGACCCGCTCCATATGTAGATATAAACGGCTCATTCTCAGGTAACGAAAACACATTGATTATTATTATCAGGGAATTACACTGAAGAAAACATACTTAATATTACATTCCATTTCTGCCAATATATAATAGTAGATAGACCCCTGCATTGTTACACATTGGTTCTTTAAGGGTCCTCTCAAACCTTTGGTAAGATATGGACGCCCTTTCTGGATTTTCATGACTCTCGGTGGATATTTAAGCCGTTGTTATGATACGTACATGCCACTTAGCCTTATTACCACTTAGCTTCATTCCAGATGTTCATGTTGCTGTGAAAATATCTGTGTATTGCAATGATCAGATGAGATGAAGATGAAAAATGAGAAGAGTCTTCTGAGTTTTTCCTCTTGACTTTGCTCGTTGGCTGCTTTCCTCACCTGTTTCGCTTTTACTGATTCATTTAAGCTTAACAGCCAACCAGAGTGATTTATCTCACTGACGAGCTCCGCCACAGATTCAACATGCTGAATCAGCCAAAAAACTCAGACACACCAAAAAACTAGGCCGACAAACGCTCACCGACTGTTGGCTTGGTGTGTCAGGTCTTTTAAAGTGAGAAAATACTGCCATGGCGATTTTCAAAAGGGTCCCTTGACCTCTGACCTCAAGATATATGAATGGAAACTCTGAGATGAACAATGATTCTATTAAATATGATAGATAGAGCAAGCATGACTGTCCTAGACTCTTTCTACATCACATATTCATTCAAGAATGTTCTACCTCAGCTGGGCCAAGCTGCTGCCCTTGTTTTGTCGGTACAATCGTTGTTCAAGTCCGTTCTGCTCCGGTGTTACTGAAACACAAAACACTCAAACAAACTGACCGACACATACCTTGGCCAAACAGAAGCAGGCCTGCATGCGGACTTTGTAGAAACACTGTTCTTGTTCTAGGATGTCTGTCAGAGCCAGTCTGGAAGCAGGAGTTGGGAACTTCTCCAGTGCTGAGATGGCCTCCTCCTAGCAGAGAGATAATGGACATGCTCATCTGATGACCATCAAACTGGAAGCTAGGGATGTGATTGAACAGCATTTTGTTCTGTTCAAATCCACTACAGAATCACCTCATCCGATCAAAATCCTTTCAAATCTCTTATCAAATATTATTTACCTTTCAACATTTGCAGGTAACTAAAGGCTGCAATAACTCCCATTCAAAGATGTCTAATCAGCTTTTATTGAATAAGAAAGCTGAAACACTCAAGTTCATAGCTGCAGTCTAATTACCAGGGCTGTAGTACTTGCAGTAGTCCGCTTTTATGAAGACTTGCACTTGTCTTGGACTCATGCCTTGTTGGGCTCCGGCTTGTCTTGGACTCGGCTATTGAGAAGTGGTGAAGTTGTTCCTGGCTGCTGATTTGCGATCAGTTGTGTTGATTCTAACAGTGTTCCCATATAAGTGTTCAACGGTGGCGCTGCTAAAAATATCCCTGAATGTAATTTGGGTCCGCCTTGGCAAAGAAAAGGTGCTCTAGTTCTATGAGTGTGACAAATGCAAGGAGAGGAAGAGGGAGTGAGACGGCGCCTGGACGTGACCAGCCGTTCTGTGACCTCTCTCAGCCTCTCTGGCTGGTGGCGTCTCATTCCACATGACAGACCTGGAACCCCGTCCTCCAGGTGATTCAGTCTCTCAATACCGAATTACTTGAGTTTAGGGGTGCTTATTGACATGGGTAACACACGTTTACATTACCAAGCAACTGTGAATTAAAAAGAAAAATCTGGTCCTCTGGTCATCTGTTTGGCGTGGAGAGGAGGTTGTGTTGCTCTGGCTTTATCTATCTAGCGTGGAGAGGAGGTTGTGTTGCTCTGGCTCTAGCTATCTAGCGTGGAGAGGAGGTTGTGTTGCTCTGGCTCTAGCTATCTGGCATGGAGAGGAGTTTAATGAAAATGTCCCTGCTTGTGGGCATATTAACGGATGGTCCCGGGGTAGAAGCATCAGTAGCAAATAGATAAAATTCAAGGTTTATGAATGTAACATTATACTGTAACTGTCCTCAAACTTAAATTCTATGCATTGATTAGTTTGATGTTAGAAGACAAATCAATATTGTTTATAGATAGAATATGTCTGTCAATCCTAACTTATTAATCACTATATTAGCATTGGAATGACACTATTACCTATTACGGTTTTGACCAGGACTCAATTTGCTCTAGACTCTGTCTTAACTTGGTCTCAACTGCCTTAGGACTTGGTCTTGACTTGGACTGGATTAAGTTGGACTTGACAACAGCCCTGGTAATTACTGATCACAACCTGTAGCTTCAACCTGGTGGCACTGATAACAAGCATTAACAATAACTGTGTATTAATGGCCAATCTTCTTGCTGAAGGTCTTATTTATTTATGTAGGTCATATAGAGGCATCAATATTACACTGAGACTGTTTCATAACTAGTTAAAAGTTCCTCACAGTAACTTTACTGATTTACAAATGTTAAAAAGGCCAGTGTGAAGAACTACACTTCGCCATTAGCCCACCTGTGCAACTACATCCCTCTCATAGCGCAGCTGGTACTGCCACATGAAGTCGGCCTGCTCAAACTCCACCTTCCTCAGGATGGACATGTCTGGGTCGATCCGGATCCAGAGAAGAGGAGAGTCAGCACTGCACACAGAAAGTTCACAAGAAAAGTTAAGTACCTTAACTCACGCATACCTTGAAGGAATCTGTTTCCCAGAGATCTATTAATGCTTTCACACAACATTCATGATTAATGTGGATGTGACAACTACGCAGGTACAGGCACTGTTAGATTCAGCTTGAATAGATTTGTATTGTACAATGTAATCCAGCTTTAACTCCACGAAAAAGCAACAGTCACATGATAAATTACAGATAGATATAATGATACTACAATAAATAAATTCCTAAATAATAATGTCAAATAGTGACAGTGGTGATGTCTTACTCCATGGCTGATAAATCCATGTCAACTTCCTCTCCATTCATCAGAGGGATTTTCTTTTTCTTGTTTCTGGGAAAAGACGCCAACAGAACAATCAATGATTCGTCAATCAAAACCATTCATCTCTCTAACTGTCTGAGACCCACAACACACTCGCTTTTAGTATTTTTAGGGGGTCCTGGGGGTCTTTAGGGGGAGATAGCAGGTCAACAGTAGCTGTCACATAATCATCTGAAAGCTGGGAACCTGAAGATTAATTTGAAATGCTGCTCAGCACTGTGTGTCAAGTTGTTCTAATCATAAATAAACATGAATGAATGAATTAAAATAAAGTGTAAAAGTGTAAAAGGGTTTAGAACATTATGTTACGTAATTCAGCTTTACAGTGAAATCCAATTTATGTAATTCAAGACTCTTTAGGGACTCCAGTATGCAGAAATACTCAGATACACCATTTTCAAATAGGAGACAATAAACTGCATGTGATTATAAATAAATTAATGTGGGCATGTCTGCAAAGGGGAAACTCGTGGGTACCCATAGAAGCCATTTTCATTCACATATCTGGAGGTCAGAGGTCAAGGGACCCCTTTGAAAATGGCCAGTGGTACCAATGGATTCCTTAGGTTTTCTAGTTTTATACGGTACCAGTATCTTCACTCTAGCTTTAAAACTGAGCCACTACAACCTAAAAATCACAAGTTGCGTTAGAGAAACTAGTGGCGTTAAAACAAATTTTCATTGAAGTGTCATTATGGCACTGACCTTGACAGCCCTAATAACTATCTCTGTATCAATATGGTAATAACATAATAAAGTATAGTATATAGTATACTACATTCAAATATTACATATGCAAAATACAATACTGACTAACAATGAGAGGATGATCCAATGTGTTGTGCTGTGGTACGTACCGCCTGCTCTTGGAGTGACATGGGATGTCATGTTTGAGGCTGTTCTCCTCTATCTGCAGCGTGTGGTTGAAGGATCCATCCAGCTCCTGTACTGTCACTTTGATGGGACCCTGAAGGAAAATATATTTTATATAGAGGATTATTAGACAGACAAAATACTAATAAATAATGTAAATGTAATAGTACGCCTAGCCCCTTACAGACATTGAATCTGTGACATGACCACATTAATTTATCTGTTTCAGTCAAGGCTTTCTGCTTGTTAGACAGGTCTCTGCCATGGAGAAAGATTCAGACAGGACTGTTTCAGGAAGAACAGTAATATTTGTGCCATATTTAGTACCTGACGTAGACGATCACAGAGGGGAATCTCCATTGTTCAAAACCAACTAATCCATTCACTGACTAATCTCAGGCATGCAGACTAGGTTTGTGGTACACATTGATTGTAATTAAGAGTGACCATATTTGCAATACCCCAAACTGGGACCCTTAAGTGTACCACATGGTCATTCATATTCAAATGAATCAAAATGACACATTTGATGGGCCCATAAGCATGGGAGGTTCTGTGGTTCAACAGTCTGATGCTGGTTGTGCAAAACATAACCAACAGATCTGCCAAGTCTGTATGTAATTGTGGTTTGACAGAGAGAGACTGTGCTGGCTCTCTGTATATATACTGATGCGCACAAATCAATTAATGGGTAGGACAGAACACAATAGCAAATATCTACATCATTATAATACTGTTATCATTATTTTAACTTTGGTGAAAACCGGGACATTTGAGTGATTTACACATATTTGTCTGGACTCGTCTGGTCACCATATTGTGATTAGAAATGTCTACAAATGGACCTCCAGCTGGTCACAGACAACACATTCACTCCACATACTGTATCTAAACGCTCACCACGTATTTCTGAGTTCCAGATGACGTGTAGTCCTGACGGATCTCCAGCTCGAGCACGTTCCTCTTCCTATTGAAGGCAAAACTGCCGAAGAATTTCACCACGGCACTCTGGTCTCTGAGTACCAACAAGTTAAAGTGAACCAAGACAAACCAAAGAAGAGCCTGAATAAACAATCAAGTCACATGTACTAATAATATCATAATGCTGGAGTAAGATTCTTATCAGTTCATGAGTAAATGTTGACTGTTGATTTTTTTTTAACCCTGTGAGTCACCACAGTAGTCATTTCACTTTACTGAGACCATTTTTTGAAGCTTGACCTCACTGTATACAATGACCTGTGGTGACCTCTAGGATAATCACAGCCTCATGAAACTTTACAACCACAAACTCGACACCTAGAGCATTCAGATGATTTCAAACTAATCTTCAGGTTCCCAGCTTTCACATAATGTCCACCACTTCTATATGACATCTACAGTTGACCTGCTATCTACCCCTACATACTGCAACGGTCTGTTGTGGGTCTCAGAGGGTTAACTTTAAGTTTCATGAGTCAAAGAAGTTCTAAGTCAGTAGAATGGAGCCGCAAGGCTGCAGAAAAACCTGCCAAGTGCTTTACTTTGAAAGATGATTTAAGGTCTGACGTAACTAAGCTCTATTGTTTGTTTGCTAACAGAGATCCATTCCAGATGAAAGGATACACCCATTGTTTGATGAGGGGGCCTATGTCTTTGCCGGAGACGTTGGAGATGGATTTGAGAAAGGCGTGAGTGGACAGAAGCATCTGGCTCCACATGTGACTCTGGTACTTCTGGGATGAGGCAGTACTAGCCAGGCTCAGAAGCTTGTTGAACACCTATAGGAGAGCAGCACAGAGGACAGCAAGGGATTCAAATGAAGCCTGCTTTTTTTATGAAGTTAAAGGAACAGTTCAGATTTTTTGAAGTGGGGTCGTATGAGGTACTTATCCATCGTCAGTGTATTCACTACTGTACATGGAGTTTGAAGAAAGAGGAGTTACAGTGAGGGAGTAACATACTGCTGTGGAAGGGGGAAGCAGCAAATCTGAAGCCGTTATCTAAATTCTCTGGTGCCCTGTCCACAGCAGTACGTTACTTTGCTCCTGTGCTCTACTGTAGGTAATACACTAACGATGGATAAGTACCTCATACAGCCCCACTTCAAAACATCTGGACTGTCCCTTTCAGGCATTCTTGCTTAGATGATTACAGAGGCAGAAGAGCAGGAAACGCTGGTTGTGTCTCACCTGCAACATGAACTCCATGCTGATCCTGTTTTCTATCAGCCTCATCACCAGGTGGGCCTTACACTGGAACATCTTGTAGTAGTCCCAGGACAAAGTGTGGGGGTGCTTGATGGAGAAGTGAAGGTGGGGAGTTGGACTGAAGAGAAAAATACAGTTTGGTCATGTAATTATGATGAAAACTGAAAGACTGCAACTGATGCATAGGGATTCAAACTGAAACTGAATGAGTTACTTGTCCTTCTCTTTGCCTCCACTGAAGGTTGGGTGCAACAGAACTCCTCCCATCTTTAGTTCATACTCCACAATCTTGTCCAACTCCTAGGAAACAACAAAAAGACTGATTATCATTTACAACAGCTCAGGAAAGAAGTCAGTCATTTAAATTCAGTTTTACGTATAACAGTTTTGCATTTTGTGCACATCACTTGTAGGGCTGCAGCTATCCATTATTTTAATTATCAATTCATCTGCAAACTATTTTTTTGATTAATCAATAACAATAATAGTTTAGTCTGTGAAACACAGGGCTGCAACTAACAATTACTTTCAACACTGATTAAATTACTGCAGGGGTTTCCAACCTTTTTCTCTCTGAGAGCTAATTTGACAAAATGAAAGCAGCTGAGAGCCACCAAAAGCCCCAAGTTGTACATCCCCAACAACAATCTTAACTTTTGTCTTACTTTAATGGTCCTTTAATAATGTTTCAGCCACCAGAGCCATCACCTCTATCACAGCTTTTCCACAGGCGGAGGGCTTTTTTTATGTTTCATTAGGATGTGCGCCACTAAACGAAGGCTCTTTGCTTTGTTGGCCTTCTTTGTCAGCTTGGTAAACAGACACTGTTGTCTTTTAAGGGTTGTTTTTGGCTCCTTTACCTTCTCTGTTCGTAGACTGCTACCAGCTGAAAAGTCCCATGAAAACTTGGTGCTCAATGTTACATCTTTTACTGATCGACACGCTCACACCTCAAACATGACACATATTGATTCCTCATGAAAACAGTGTGTTTTTTGCCTTTTATTGGCCAGGCTATTCTGTGTATTATTTGGTGTGTGCTGCTAGTCTTGGGGGTGGCAGTAGCTCAGTCCATAGGGACTTAGCTTAGGAACCAGAGGGTCATAGTTCAAGTCCCCATATAGACCAAATACTTTACAAGTGTGAACTGGTAAATAATTTAGTTCAGCACTCCTAAGGTGCCCTTGAGCTAGGCACCAAACCCTCAACTGCTTGGGGTGCTTGTCAGGGGCAGCCCCGTCGCTCTGAAATCTCTCTGTTAATGCATGTATGTAGGTCCTGTCTGTGCATGTTAGCATTTCGGGTCTGTGTGTAAAAATAACAACAGAGTGAAAAAACTGAATTTCCCCTCAGGGGATCAATAAAGTGTGTCCTATTTTCTTCTATGTCTTCTCACATCGCTGTATGTTATAGTGGTACAAGCCTGACAGCAGCTACTAGATTAACTAACAGCCAATAGGCATACTGTACAATCATTTGGTCTCAGAAGGGGGCAGGATGTGAATTTGATAATAATTAAAACAGTTTGAAAAAGTGACTTTGTGTTATCAAATTTACCGCTTCACAATAGGAGCGTTGAGGGAGGGAGGGAGGTAGTTGATACTACATAAACTATTTAATTTTTTTATTTAAAAAAATACAAAATCGATTTAAATCTTGGAATTATTGGAAGAAATGAAGGAAAAAAAAATATTCACTCTTTTGATCCAAATAGGATTTATTTTTTTTACTTTTTTTTTTTTTTTTTCTCCCATACACACACACACACACATATTTATATATAAATGTTGAGGGGTGGGTTGGCCCCTGCCCCCCCCCCGGCCTGGTTGTTGCTCCCCCTCCTCGCCCCCCCCCGCCCTCCCCGAGACCCCCCCCCCCCCCCCCCCCTCCCTCCCCCTTTTTTTTTTCCCTTTTCCCGCTCTCGCCCCCTTCCCCCCCCCCCCCCCCCCCCCCCCCCCCCCCCCCACCCCCCCCCCCCATTAATTATTTTATTTACTTAATTATTCCCTTATTAAAAATTATTATTATTTATTAAATAAAAAAAAAAAAAAAAAAAAAATATAAAAAAACCCCACCTTCTCTCCCTCTCTCTCCCTATTTTGTTGATAAAAAATTATCTTTTTCTTTTTCATAAACGTCCCCTTCCCTCTCCCCTCCCTTTATATTTATTTAAATTTGTTCTCTCCCCCCCCCCCCCCCCCCCTTTTATTACTTCCCCCCTTTTTTTATTTTCATTTTTTTTTTTTTTATATTTAAATTAATCCAAACACCACACTCCCTCACGTCTTTTTTTTCTTTTTTGGCTTGTTTTTTTTTTTTTTTTTTTTTGATTATTTTTTTTTTTTATATTTTTTACCTGTGAATTTTTCTGAATATTTTTTTTTTTTTTTTTTTTTTTTTTTGTTATTTTTTTTTAATAATAAATATATATTATATATTTAAAAAAAAAATATTTTTTTTTATAAAATTTTTTTATTAAATATTAAAAAAATCTCCCTTTTAGGGAATTATTTTTTTTAATAATTTAAAAACCCTTTTAAAAATTTAAAAAAAAATTTTTCTTTTTAATTGTGTTTTTATACAAAGAGAAACATGATAAATTACAACAACAGCAAGGTAAAAGCATAACATTTTAAAATTATTGGAGTCTGGAGCTTTAAATGCACTAAATGGGTTTAATTTGTAAAGGGTAAATGAAAATGGTTTTGCTACTAATTTCTTTCTAAAAAGGAAACAAATAAGTTGCTCTGTCTCATTTTTCTTTTGTGTATTTACTATTGCTCCTTAATAAAGTTTTTCTGATTACTCAATTAATCGACGGAATAATCAGTAGAATACTAAAATAATCAATGGCTGCAGCCTTAAATGAAAGGTAAAAAACAATAGTGGAAAAATAACCATCACAACTCCCCAGAACCTAGTGACGTCTTCAAATGTTCAAAACCCCAAAATACTCGGTTTACAAAGTAATATGGCAGAGAACAGCAGTAAATCTTCTCATTTGTGAAGCTACAACCACAGAAGTTTTGGCAACTTCTGACTATTACTTGAAAAATGACTGAAACGATTAATCAATTCTCAGAGTTTTCCCCTATTAAAGGGAGATTTTCCTGGCATTATCTGAAGCGCAGGGTTTCCTGCTGCGTTTATAGCGGCAGCTCTCCGCCTGAACTAAAGAGTCCCTCCTCTAACGTCACAAGACACGATTACATTCTTATGAAAAATTACGTTTATTAAGGTTCAGGGAAAACAAGCACTCATGCTACGTCACGCAGCAAAGGTAACAAATTTAAAGGATAACTTTGCTATTTTTCATCTATATTTCACATTTTTTTCTCTATTTTCTAAGGGACTAATAGGCACAACAATTAGTCCAGAATTGAGGGAGAACGCTGCAGCGGCCCGCCAGCTGCTAAACGGGCTGTAATGTGATCAGCAAAAAAAGCACTTTTATTGAACAAAAACTGACGGTGCCAGGTTGCCCCAAACGATCACATTACAGCCCGTTTAGCAGCTGGCAGGGGGCTGCAGCGTTCTCCCTCAATACTGGACCAAGTGCTGTCCCAATTAGTCACTCAAAAAAAACAGAGAAAAATGTGAAATAGAGTGCAGGTTGAAAAATAAAGAAGTTACCATTTAATGACCGAGGCAACTGTTTAAACCACCCTATACTGTAGTAACTAGATTCAGTTCAGCAGGTGATTGATTGATCGATAATGTTTTCACGAGCTGAGAGTATTGTAAGGGCTAGTAATGACAAAAAACTCTGACTGCTGAACTTTAAGAGCTAAATGAAATCATCAATATTATGATTTATTGTATTTTTGTTGTGTTTCCATACTTTACTGTATATGTAGTGTTTACCACTTTCTAGTTCTGGTTTGCTGTAGCTTGTTTTGGTTGACAGATACGGAGCGGATATGATGTCACATTACTCAGACTACAACAATAAAAGTGGTAACTTCCTTCTACCTCCACATAGACTCAGATGAGGCAAATATATCAATTCTGGCATTAAAAAAAAGAATTTAAAAAAATCGTGATACACAGGTGAAATTGCTTTTTTTTCCCCCACCCCTAATAAAGAGCTGAAATAAAAAAGCGTTACCTCTTTGATCCAGTGCCGGTACTCATTGACGCCAAAGGTCTTCTTTAGGTAGAGGCCGTAGATGTAGCCTGAGATTCCTTTCAGCACCCATTCATCAGCCCTTCAGAAGTAACAACATGTCAAGTCACTGCAGTCTCAGCTAATAAAACACAAATCATCACAAAATATCAGTCAATTCATCATCAGGTGTTTCTTTTTTTCCTTCAGACTCAAACAAGAAAGCGAGGGGAGAGGGGAATAAAAAAAAGCTGGGAGAGTTGCTGATCAAAATCGGAAGCTAATTTCAGGGGTGAGTTCAGCTCTCTTCATGGTTTATGTGGTAGAAATCCAACCTTTCAGGACTTATTTAGAAGGAATAGTAGCACATTGTACACACACAGTGTAACAATGATTTTTTTAAGTAAATTGCAACCATTCAGATTTTGAAGGACCTCTTTTTAGCATTTGTTTAATGGAAACCAAGTAAGGTTTGGCTGATCTGAATTAAGAATCGATGCATCATCTGATTGGCTCTTCTGATCGGCCTCTACAGAGACCACCATAAAATAATTAAAAACCGACCGATGGATCAGAGCACCCTTACAACTAAGAAGAGTGAAGCAGCTCCCTCCCTTTTATTTAATGCCACACTTATCACTATGTCAATGTGAATGTTACCCATGTGGTCTTTCTAGGATCCTGGCAAACACAACTCATACATTTATCAGCCTGAATTTATTAGCTTGTAAAAGAAAAAAAAAAATATAGACACAATACGCTGATTCAACTTTGGTGGTTTCACCGCTTGATGCTGAACTGAATCCAGTCTGGCTCATGTAGTGAAGATGACTTCATCTGTGTATCTGCTAACATAATGGAGAGTATGGAAGTATTTTCCTATAAGGATTAAACTAATCCTGTCTTAGGTTCATATTATGATTGATGATTCACAATTGTGGAAGCTCTGAATTTCCTTTCTTTCATGAGCTCAACTTCCCAGATGTAAGAAACCTTTCCTGAAAAGGTGCTCCAAACTCAGCCCTAAAACACAGCAGACAACAAAACCTTCAGATACTGCTGGTGAAGTCCATCTTCAAGTCACAAGACATTCATTAAGAAGAAAACCTGCCTCATCTGCAGCAAGACATGTTAACGTTTAATAACTCGACACGATATTCATTAGAGATATCTACAATGTCATTTTGACTTGTCAAATAGTACGATTCAAAATACATTTGCCATTTATATGTATGGGGTTTGGCGTCACAGATATCTACAATTCAGTTGTGGATTCCAGTTCAAGATATCTGTAATTCCCCTCAATTGAATATATCTACATTGTCATTTTTAAAATTAAATTGTGACTAGTCAGAATAATGTTGTAAATATCTCTAACTGTAGTTACAGATAGTCAAAATGTAATTTCAGATATCTAGAATTACAGTTTTTAAGTGAAATGACGTTGCAGAAATCTGCAATTACATCTGTAAAAACATCTTATAGTGCTGGTGCGTATGAGTGTATAAAGTGCGTCTGGAGACAATAAATCTACAATACGCTGTAAATTTCTACCACAACTCTCTAGTGAACAAAGCTCTGGTTGGCCACAGATTCCTTGGTGATTAACTCTTTCTATTTATGCCATTGTTTAACTATCTGATCCACAGCGGTCCCTGACCACTCGTCTCACAGCCGGCTCTACATAGAGACCGATGTTATGTGTCCAGCTCGAAGGATGGCTCGTTGTGATTAAAATGAGCTTGTAGCTCGTTGTCTACCTCATTACGTTTAGAAAGAGACAACGTTTGTGTTTTAACAACATTTCTCTTATGAGTTATTGATCCGGGAAGTTCTAATCTCTGAATGTTTTTCCAACTTTACCGAACTATCCAAGTTAGCAAAAGCTTCTGCTGACACTGTTCAGATGCTTTATAGGGCCGATAACCAATGAGAAGCCTCGATGAGCAACATCATCACAACAACTCTGACTGGTCATGATGAGGTCTGAGATATCTGTAACTGTTATTTAGGATAGTCAGAACTGAATTACAGATATCTATAACTGTCGTTTTGACTCAAAAAATAAATGTCTTGAATAACTCTTCTTGTTTAGCTACTAAATGTTAAAATGGCTTAACATACTCATCCTCTGTTAGAAAGACACACAGGCAGAGACAAAACAGTAATCCAAGGTTTTGTAACTGTTTGTCAATAGAGATTCATAAATTTCGAAACTAGCAGTTTCTGTTTTTCTTCGGCCGTTTCTTTTATGTCTGACGGGCTACTGAGCACGGCCTGTTTTCAATTACTGTCCCAGTTAACCCCCACTCTGATTAATTGCTAGCAGGCAGCGCCACGCTTTGCTAAAATCAAAGAGATCTGACTTTCCAGAGGGCTTTTCTAACACGACACCAGCCAGCAAAACAACATCAGCAAACCAAGATCCCACATCTGATGTGTGTTTAGAGAAGACGGAGGAGGAGGAGGAGGAGGAGGAGGGAGAGGAGAGGAGAGGAGAGGAGAGGGAGGAGAGGAAAGGAGAGAAGAGCCTATAAATCAAACAGTTGTCTATTAACATGTTGGTTATTTACAGACAACACTTAGCCTGACGGGATTCAGTCAGACATGTAGAGATGTCTGGATCAGTTCAGGCAAGATCGCAAGATGAAAAAAAAAAAAGGTTGACGTGACAGCCTCACAGTGTTGAGTCTCACCATGACATCCTGGAGATGAAACAGCCAAAGAACTGCTGAGCCAACGCCTGGGCCAGACAGCGGCGTGTCAGCGGTGTCTGGTCTATGATCATAGC
This sequence comes from Pterois miles, assembly GCA_947000775.1. Classification (NCBI taxonomy): domain Eukaryota; kingdom Metazoa; phylum Chordata; class Actinopteri; order Perciformes; family Scorpaenidae; genus Pterois; species Pterois miles. The sequence continues at coordinate 4,471,177 of CAMQGK010000568.1, read as the reverse complement.
GCTGTGGAGCAGGTTGGTACTGAAAAACAAAGCCAGCAGAATGAGACAGAATGAGATGAATAAAGTAGGATTACAATCTGCAGTCCTCAAAGAAAATACTGCCAGCTCTCTACTGCACACGCAATCCTGTGATCCTTACGTGAAATCACAGAAAGTCAGGCGCACACTATCTCATGCTCACCTGAAGATACTCATGGAAGCATAGGAGGAGACTTGGACATAGGCCTCGTCCACGAACACAGTCTTGAAGCAGGAATAAGGGTAGCGGCACGTCAGAATCTCCTCATAGAACTCAAAAATCTCATGTAGGTAGGACATGGAGTGTTTGAGCAGCGGCAGCAGTTGCGGCAGGCAGAAATGGGTCACCTGAGAGGACGCAGGGCGATGTAGTTATTTAATCAGCAAGTAAAAAGTGAAAAATGTCCATAGAAAAAGACTGATCGTTTAAAATAGGGCTGTCAGTTAATTAAAACAGTTAATTGTGCTGAACCGCAAATTAATCGCTTGTTTTTTTTATCTGTTAAAAATGTACCTGAAAGAGAGATTTAGCAAGTATCTAATACTCTTATTAACATGAGTGGACACATTGCTGCTTTTTGCACATGTATGTATATATTGATTATTGGAAATCAATTAACTGCACAAAACAATGACAGATGTTGTCCAGAAACCTCCACAGGTACTACATTTAGCATAGAAAAATATACTCAAATCATAACATGGCAAACTGCAGCCCAACAGACAACAACAGCTGTCAGTGTGTCAGTGTGCTGACTTGACTATGACTTGACCCAAACTGACTGGGATTATCATAAAGTGGGCATGTCGGTAAACGGGAGACTGGTGGGAACCCAGAGAACCCATTTACATCCACATATCTGGAGGTCAGAGGTCAAGGGACCACTTTGAAAATGGCCATGACAGTTTTTCCTTGACAAAATTTAGCGCAAGTTTGGAGTGTGATTTAACCTCCCTCCTAACATTCTACTATGACACAATTCATCAGGTTTCATATGATACCAGTATCTTCACTCTAGCTTTAAAACTGGTCCCACTGCAACCTCTCTGGTTAATGCATTAAAGAAATTAGTGACGTTAAAACAACTTTGCGTTAACATGTTATTATCATGTTAGCTTCAACGGCCTTATTTCAAACCCGAGTGTTACAGTTTAGGTCTCTGGACAGAGTTGGACAGAGGTACAGTAATAATATGTCTGTTGTATTCTGTCTTATTCAATGACAATTAATAAAACAAAATTCCATGGATGCCCCCTTTATATTTCTTTACTGCACTGGTTCCCAACCTGGGGGTCCCGACCCCCACTAGGAAGCTTCACAGAGGGTCATGAGTTCTCCTTGATTTTAAGGTGTGTAAAAGACAACTACATAAAAACATTAGGGCTGTCAAAGTTAACGCAATCATAACATGTTAACACAAATTCCTTTTAATGCCGCTAATTTCTTTAACGCATTAACACAACTGAGGTTGTAGAGGACTCAGTTTTAAATCTAGAGTGAAGTAAACTAAAAACTTAAGGAATACTACAAAAAACCTACACTACACGACTACACCGAATTCATTTCACCATCAAAACTGTTGCCATGTGTTTAGGGACATCTAGTGGTCCTTAGTAGGAAGAGTTGCAATACATCAGACCTGCAGTAATTAAAAATAACTATTCATGATGTTTTCTGTTGAGATAAAACCGGATGTTTTACAGATGGCTGTAGTTCAGTGTTGTTAGTGAAATATTCATAACAGCTGTGCATTTTGCGATAAAAGCAACACAGTTGGCACAGATGTAGGTTTATATATTATGAAAAGATATAGTTATCGGGGCTCTGCAAATTTGGGCCACAGGCCGTGGCATCCATTTTTCAAAATGGCCACCTATTAGGTGCTTAATATTCCAAAATGTTGCAGGGGACTGATTTTTATGACTCTTTATGACACCTTTTTATGCCTCTTTGTCCCTAACCATCATAATCAACCCCAAAATTGCTGCAATATCTTATGAGACATAATACAGCATGGGAATGGACATCTTCTATTTCTATAAACCCTTATACACTTTCTCAATTTATGAATTAATTTATTAATTAATTTCTATTTCTTATTAATGACTAAAACAACTTGACACACAGTGCTGAGCTGCATCTCAACTTCATCTTCAGGTTCCCAGCGTCCAGATGATGTACACCACTTCTATGTGACATCTATCATTAACCATTTAAACTAATTAAACCCACCTCGTGCATGTAGGGATCTACAAGGATTTCAAAGGGCCCCACAGCCAGGGAGATGTTGGGGGCTGCGGTGGGGATGGGGAGGACATAGTGGAAAGTCTTCTTCCTCATGTCATGGGTGTAGATGGTCTCCACCAGATCGCCACACGACACTGCCACCATGGATGCATCCACAGTGAACTCCAGCTTCCACGTGCACAGCTCTGAGTAGGAGTCGACGCAGGGGAACCAGAATCTGGGGGAGTAGACAGTATGAGGAGTTGTGAGCACATGCACATACATGAATGCACTGACCACTACAATCAAGGGCTTCCATGTCAGACTTGATAGTCAGCTATCAAGTGAGTGTGCACAAGAGTATAGGTGAGCGCACCGGTGGATGGATAGACATGTTGCAGAGGTCTGATGTTTGAAATGCAGTTTCAGGACGTTTTGGGGGTGAAATGTCCACCAGCACCAGCTCCTCAGCTCCAGCACCGACACCACAACGGGCTGCCCTGAGACTCCTTTATTTCTCTATCAGGACTTTTCTCTTGTTTTTTTCTTGAGCTGAAAGTTGTGCTCCCTGTCGTTCAGACTTATTAAAGGTCCATAAACCTACAAAAATCAGCTACTTTCCGTTAATTTATCTCTAGCAGAGGAGACGGTAAAGAAGTAGTGAGTGAGAAAAACAGTCAGTGTGTTGAGTTCATTCTGTTGGTGGGATTTTGTGTAATCTACTGCATTGATTTCACCCGTTCACTGTACACACAAATGCCATTAAGAAAATAAACACACTAAACTAAGGTGGAAGAAAATAAAATGAAATGAAAACCCTCCGTTAGCTGATGCAACAAGCTGGGCTAGCTAACTACACCTACTAGCTAACTACACCACAATGCGATAATAATACATTTATAGAATACATACATATTTTGATCAGATAAAAAATGTGATTAATCACAATTAACTATGGAGAATAATGCGATCAATTACAATTAAATATTTGAATCGACTGACAGCCCTTGATGTTATTTGACTCAGCCGTTGTAAATCATAGTTAGTCATTGTTACTAGACCTGGTAGAGTTCTGGTATCCAAAGGAGAAGACATGAGCTCCTCTCTCCGCCATGCTGCCTTCCACATCAGGGACAACAAAGTGGAGACCTCCTTTTGGCTGATCCAGGGAGAACTCTATGTACACCTTTAACACTTTTAAATCTGGAGACGCAAAACACAGAAACAACTGTCTATCAGTCACAATGTTATCGTTCAATTTCTGTCAATAATCCAAGAGTGGAAAAGGTTTCACTTATTCCAGGGAAATTTGGTAATCCACCTCATGTGACCATGTCAGTTACAAAAGTCAAATATAAAAGGATCATTGCCAGGAATTATGGATTACATTTTTTTAATGCAATACAATAACATTTCCTGTCCATGACAGAGTTACCATGCAGCTTTAGCTGTGATGTCTAGCTCTGCTTTTCCTGCCATGTATGAAACCCAAAGTGTTTCCATACTTGACTGTATGTGTAGTGTTTACCACTTTGGATTTAACATGTGAGGGTGCAGGTCGTATCCACACAGACCCTCCAACGTTTAATACTTTCTTGTTTTGGCTCGCGGTGGTTTGTTTTGGTTGATGGATATGGAACAGATATGACGTCACGTTTCTCAAACTACAATAATAAAAGCAGTAACTTTCTTCTACTTACACATAGACTCAGATGAAACAAATATATCAATTCTGGCATTAAAAAAAATACATTTCAATCATAATTACGTAAATCACCTACAGTAGGCGAACAGATTTTTTTCCCAATCCTCCATCTTACCATCTCCTTGTTTCCAGAGCTCAGAGGGAACTTTGATGACCAGTTCCCCGTGTCCTGCATCAGGGTCCACAGCACTCACTGCTGCCGTGTAGGCACTGGAGAAATAGTTGAGGTTCCTCCTACGTAGACACACAAAACATTCACACAATATGATCACATCACCAATACACACTTTCTCTCAGAGTAGCCAGACAATATTGATAGGTGGTGAGAAATAACTGAAAAATATCAGATACTGCAACATTATGTTTTGTAATACTGCATCGATTTTTAATTAATAGTTTACATGTAAAGAAGAACTTAGTTATCGCAGGTAAAAATCCAGTTAATAAAATCAATAGAGCCTGTAATTCAAGCATAAACATTTCAAATTCATTTGGCTTGACGGTGCTGCTTTTTCATATGTCAGCAGACTAATTTGCGTCCTCTTCGCAGGTCTTTAGACCGTGGTGGAAAAGCAGACAGCAGTGGGTGAAGGAACCTTTTACTTCCTTGAAACGTAGAACCAGGGACTAAAAGTCAGAGGAACTTTTGGTGAAAAAAACAAGCTTAATAATGTTAACATCATCTACTTATTTGCAATTAGAAGAAGAAATTACAAGCTATGATTTCTAAACTCCACATAACACTGAAATGTGCATCCGAAACAGCGCGCGGACATACTCACTGCTTGGACTCGTGGTGGCACACCTCCAGCGTGGGGTCATTGTAAATGAACGGGGCTTCCAGTTCATTGACTCGGACCCTGTAGATGCGGCACTGTTTACTGTTAAGCTTGATCCTGTTCAGGTTGACCACTGTAGGGAAAATGGTCAGCTCAACATAGCCCTGAGGGATGCAAAAGAGAGGAAGAAGTTGGTGAAATAGACTACAACGGTCAACGGTTGTGATACAATCTCATTTTGTTTCTAGGAGAAGCACTGTGATTAATGTCTTATTCTGATGCAAATATTTGTACATTAGCAGAAAGTTAACCCAACGTGGAAGAGAAAACAGTGCTCTGTTTATTTGTTTATTTATATGTGAAAGTACAATAAAATATTTTGGCTCTAAAAACAATAACTAACTGTTAATTATCATTAATCTGGCCATCGTGCAGCCCTACTGCAGACATGTTTCTATCGCTTTTAGTGTAGTGTTGTGTACTCACAATGACAGACTTCCTCTGGAAGTTGATGTTGTTGATGCACACCACCTGGTGGGTCGTAAAAACCACGACAGAAAAGCAATGTCAACATGAGATGTGAACAGAACTACATACTTGTACTTGATGTAACGTAGTAACGTAGTACTGCCTGTACTCTGAGCAAATTAACGATATCTTTGCTTTAACGTAGTCACTGTCGAACATGACTGACTGCAAACAATTTCATGCCAACATGGAGAAAAATAATACAATAAATACTTATAATTTAAAGGGGCGAGGGCTCTCAAATCCTTTATCCTTCTTCCTGTTCATCCTCGTTTGTTGATGCTGTGTCTTGACTGAAGTTTCAACACGCCATCACACTGCTCCGTGACGCTTCCTCCTCTGCTGCCGTGCTGCTAGTTCAAGATTCAGCAAGCTCACTCAACACAAAGTAAAAGAAGAAAGCGACACTAACAAAAACTTTAGCTTTAAGTAAAGTTAACGGTAAAACATAGTGGGAGTCAGATGCAACAACCAGCACTGTGATGTTAGTAACGGTAGACTGTCTGTAGTGAATGCTTTATAATCGCGTTTCATCCCCTGGAGACTGCTGTACGCTACAGTGTTTTTATCGTAACAACAACGGGCGTGCGCATGAATAAAAGTCGGCCGTGATTAGCAGTCGATATTATATCGATAAGAAGAGGTCCATATAGCGATTGCTGCGGTCGCCGTGGATCAAAACATCCAAATAAACCCCCACTATCCGGCTGCGTTTAGCAGAGTGTTCGCGGCTCCAATGTGTGCAGCCATTTTGCTAATAACCTTTGAACTCCCGCGTGAAAATGACAACAAATACTTTTTTAAATATCAAAACGCAATCAACAAAATGTATAGCACATATGCTACGGTATGTATCTTTAATTACTTTAAAACAAATTGAGCGAATATATATATATATATCATATTTTAATAAAAAACTGCCGTGTGCGTCAGACCGGGGCGTACACCCCGGAAATGAGAGCATCTTGCACTTCCGGTTCCCTCGTCTGGAAGTCAATGGATTTTCTTTAATACGATGTTAGTTAGATGCCTAAAATAAGGTCTGTGGATAACACAAGTCTAAGAGGTTACATATTTTTGTTCTAAAACATAAAATACACCAACAAATACCTCATTCGTGAATTATGAAGCCTTTATGTGTCTTAAAAAAAGCGGTTGCTAACAAGTGGCTAAATGAGACTACTAAACGTCATCACGCCGACTCGTCCTCGTCTACGGCCTCGTTGTGTTTACTCACATTCATGCGACCGCGGTGTAGTTCGTTTATAGCCTGACGTTAGCTTTCTGCGTCTGGCGATTGTATTCACACTTCAGAAATCATAAAATAAAGTGGTGTTCATATATTATATTATATTATATGATATTATATTATATTATATTATATTATATTATATTATATTATATTATATTATATAGGGGCCTCTCTACAAGTATTAACTTTAAACAAGGTAAATAAGCCAAAGTCATACTTGACAAACGTGTTTTAAGAATTCCTTATGATAAATCAATTATTGTCTATAGCTGCCCAAAACGTGGCAATGGATGACATCAGGAGTGTTTTGAGAAAAGAGAATGGTTAAAAAAATATGCTGTTTTACACTCATAGGGGAGCATATAAAAAGTGTGTTTTGCATATAAGATTTCAGTGTCCAGTGCCAACCACTCATTGTTTATTTTGGTAAGAGAATAAACACTTTTGCATAGAAATCTCCACAGATCAAAGACTTTAATAGATTTTTAAATAAGATAAAACTGTTGGAGAGAGGAGGCAGATTTAGACTGGCCCAAAATGGCCTTTCTGACCTTCAACAGATGCTTTCAATCTGCGCTATCAGTCATTTAATTTTATATTAGTACATTCATTTTGTTCTTGCATTAATGCTATGTAGGTGTTCATTTATATCAATTAAAACTATTTGTTTGAAAACTACAAAAAAAAAAACTATCAACTTATCCTTATTACTGCTTGTTCTGTTTATCTCGTAATCACATCAGGCATCAACCTCAGTGAGAGGGGATGACATTAATGTCACAAAGGTGAGCAGTCATATTCAGTTAGTTTAAGTTTTGTCCTTATCTTAAAGTTAATGATGTTGACATTTTAGTAGGCCTGGGACGAACCACCTATTTCCTGATTCAATATGATCACGATTTTTGCTCACTTTTTTAAGACGAGGGAAAATATCTAAATTAATACAGTAAAAATGTTTGATTTTTATGTAGTCAGAGATGTCCTGAGGTCAAATATATCAGGATCATTGTCAGGAATTATTTATAACATTTTTCCAGCAACCAAAAGTAAAAAATTAGTGGTGTTTTCTTTTTAATTTATAAGGGACATGTAATTTTTTTATGCTTCTGGTGAATACAATCCATTTAATTGAATTGCTTTTGTTAAATAGATTACTCGGGTTATTAAACCATTGAAATGGTGTGTCTCCCATATTTGTTATGGTTCCAGAGAACAAGTCATGACACCACCTCCTTTTTGTGCAGTTCTAACTAAAAGGAAATTTTTCATTCATCCATGTGATGTGGCTAGCTTATTATTACTGGATGTGAGAACTGTGTACACAAGCAGTGGGCTTACCCATCTCCACCTTTAGCATATAGTTTTAAAGGCAGACAACTCATACCGTGCGGTAATATGAAGCAAAAGCAACAACAAACAAAGTGACTGCTTCTTAAAACAGAGAGAGGGTGAAATAAGGAAAGCAGGCCAGGCCAGAAATGGATGCTCAGTAAAGACATAATAGATTTACAGAGGGACATTTTAAGTATTGGTCAGCTATACTTGCCAACCTTGAGACTTCAAAAATAGGGATGATTTCAAAATAAAAGCAGGGGAATCTGGCGGTTCTCCCCCCAAAAATGTGAGTTTCAAATATCTTGTTCCTGCATTCTGGTGACTTTTAAAGAATAGAAATGGCAAAATAATAAATATACTGCAACAGTATTTTTAATCTTCAATAAATTTTAATTCTTTAATGTGAACGCGCCCTATAAAAAGTCCATAAAAATATAGGTCAATGTATCGTGTTAATATGAAGGAATTTTCTGTATCAATTGAAGATACTGGTATCAAATGAAACTAGAAAACCTCATGAATCCACTGGCACCATTTTATACTAGCTAGTTTTTAAGGAGGGTAAATAATGCTCCAAAGTTGGGCTAAATTTTGGCAAGGAAAAGCTGTCATGGCCATGGAAGATAAAATTTGACTGTTTAACCCTCTGAGACTGTTTAACCCTCTGAGACCCGCAATTACTGCCTTTCAGAGGTTGTAGCAGGTTCAGTTTTGGAGCTAGAGCGAAGGTCCAGATATCTTATGAAACTATAAAACCAAAGGAATTCATCAGCACCAACCCTGTCATACTAGCATGAAGGAGGATAAATAATGCTCCAAAGTTGGGCTAAATTTCAGCAAGGAAAAGCTGTCATAGCCATTTTCAAAGGAGTCTTCAGACCTTTGACCTCCAGATGTGTGAATGTAAATGGGTTCTCTGGGTACCCACCAGTCTCCCCTTTACAGACATGCCCACTTTATGATAATCACATGCAGTTTGGATCAAGTCATATTCAAGTCAGCACACTGACACACTGACAGCTGTTGCTGCCTGTTGGGCTGCAGTTTGTCATGTTATGATTTGTGCATATGTTTTATGCTAAATGCAGAACCTGTGAGAGTTTCTGGACAATATCTGTCATTGTTGTCATTGTCATTGTTAATTGATTCAAATAATAAATATATGCATACATTTGAAGAAAGCAGCATATTTGTCCACTCCCATGTCGATATACTTGACTTATCTCCCTTTAAGGTACATTTTGAACAGATAAAAATTTGTGATTAATTTGCAATTAATCGTGATGAAATAAGTCATAAACGAAAGAAGTGTCATCTTAGCTGGAGTTACATACATAAGAAGGACAGATGAGGACAAGTGAGAGGAGGCAGGGATTAGTGTGACAAGATGAAAAGATGATGCTGGTTTATTATTAACGTGTGAAGGACACTGTCAAACACATCACATCAGGCCTCTGCCCTTCCCATGGTCATTGTTATTTCAAATAATCACACGGCAAACACAAACACACCAATTTTCTATATGCTTTTCATTGAGCCAGAACTGAACAGCAGCTTGTGATTGTTTCTCCGTCTCTGCTCCGAACTCTGTGTGATATAAATGTCCCTCCATCCTGCCTCCCTCTCAGACCCTCTTCACGATCGGCTACAGGTACAGTATGGAAGCCTCTGGTGATAACTGTGGTGGTTGGGGAACTATAACAGGGGATTACATTATGGTACTGGATCTCCATTAACGAGAATATTTAGGTTTATGAAGTGCAAATGTTTATGGTCTCCAGAAACTGTGATATTATCTAAATGGTTTCTCTTTATCTTTGTTTTTCTGTGATATGTCTGAGGATGTACTTGCAGTACTCTGTATCTGGCTTGTGTTGATTTGAAGTACCTTGCATAGAACAGTGCAGCTCCAGGCATAGCTGTACGCACAATACAAATAATACATTCATTCATGCTATAATAGTCTATAATATTCCACTGTATGGCACCATATATCAACAGATTCATGTGAACTTTAACCCTCTGAGACCCACAATAGACCCGTTTTTGTCTTTTAAGGGGAGTACGGGGGTCTTTAGGTGGAGATAGCAGGTGTGTCACGTTGTTTTAGTCATAAATCAGAAATAAACATATTAATTATTTAATTGATTTATTAAATGAAATTGTGAAAGTATATGCTTTTTCCCCACTAATTTAAAAGATTTTCCCCCTGTAATTCAAAATGACGGGAAAATCACGTTAAAATTACAAGAATTTAATGTGTGTTTAATCTGTAGAAAACATTAAACATTTGTTTCTTTAACAGCTTTTGCATCTAATTTTAATAACACTAATGTAAAACTAAAGTATTCATGAAAATAGGATTTTCTGTAATTTTATAAAAAATATATTTGTTATGCCAATATGTCAAACTGTTCTAGACATAAATCAGTAATAAACATTATTATTTATTTGATTTAATTTAATTGTGAAAGTGTATGCTGTCAAAAAAGGGGTTTTTTTATAGTTTTTCCCAATAAATTTAACAAGTTGTTCCCCTGTATTTCAAAATGACAGAAAAATCATATTAAAATTACAAGAATGAACTGTTTATTGAAATGTGTCATGTGTTTTAACAAAAAACAATTAAGTATAAATGGAAGGAATACATTAAATACGTGTTTTTCAACAGCATTAACAGCTAATTTTAACAAGCCTAACATAAAAATAAAGTTTTCTTTAATGATAAAAGTGGTATTTTCTGTAATTTTACAAATAAATATATTTGCTGATCACTGTCAAATACACAGAAATACTGTTATTAATTTATTTTGAAATGTTTAATTGTAAGAAAATGCAAGATAGCAGGTCAGCAGTAGATGTCAGATAGAAGTGGTGAACATCATCTGAAAAGCTGGCTACAAATTTTACATTTTTTTATGCCTGTATGGACCATCATCTCTCAGTCTTGCCCTGTTTCAACAACAGGCAAGCCCACACTTACCATCGCTGTGTAAATTAGACACCTTGGCGCCAAATTTGCATATCTTGAGGTCAGAGGTCAAGGGACCCCTTTGAAAATGGCCTTGCCAGTTTTTCCTCACCAAAATTTTGCCCAACTTCGGAGCGTTGTTTAACATTCCTCCCAACAAGGTAACGATGGATTCTCTAGTTTCATGCGATATCTGGACCTTCACCCTGCTGCTCTGAACCTGCTACAGCCTCTGAAAGCTTCTGTTTGCTGACAGCATTTGATGTGTTAAATGCTTAAAGGTGGGATATCAAATAATCCATCCCCTTGCTACTCTTTTGATATGAAGTTTGCATAAACACTGAGAACTGTGTGTGCTGTAACATTGGAAAACACTGACAACTGGCCAATGAAACATCAGTCACATCACACATCAGTCAACAGAGTGTAAAATTTTCCTTTAATTCATTAAGTAACTTTGCACACTGTATTGGTTTAAAATGAACATCTACCACTGTGTATGTCTCTCTCTCTGTCAGCTATGGGAATAAGGCCTCTCTCGGTGTGTTTGGCTGTTTGTGCTGCACTCTTGGCAGGTATTACTGTAGGAGCCCAGCAATATCAAGTCTAAATCTCTTGTCATGCTTTATGTTGCTAAATCTCTTCTCTCTTCCCCAGTGTGTCATGGTTGTTCTACAGGAAAGGAGTTCATCACAACCTTTCTTCCTAATTACCAGCGTACTGCTGGAAGAAATCACAGACTCCATGTGGTTCTGACTGCTCAGCGCTCTGAAGCCAGGGTTCACATACAAGTGAGGATCGTCTTTTTAAACAAATGAGGTGGACGATGCAACAGTCCAAAAAGATTTTTACTGACTTTAAATTATCACTCATGCAGCAAGCAAAGGCCAGTCTCCTGACAAATACACAGACAGGTTCTTGTATACGAACATTACTGGGTCAAAATCAAAGACTGAATTTGAACTGCCATGAGACTGTGCTGCACTTTTAAAATTAATTTAAAAATAATGTTTTTTTTTTTTAAATAGTCACAAAATTTTATCTTTTTGATTTGTGTACATAGACACAAATTTCCCCCCTTTTTAGTGACGTTCAACACAACTTTTTTTTTCCTGTGTTCTGTGAATGTCCAGCAACATGTGACAATATTTGCTCCAGTCTCATCAAAATAAAACTACTTAGGTTCAGGAAAAGAACGTGTTTTGGTTTAAAATAATTCAGAAATTGCCGGAACTTAAGTACAAACAATACGTGACAAAAACTACTTAGCATTAGGGAAAGATCACGTTTTAAAATAACTCTGGAAGTGCTGTAACTGAAGTGTGGAAATTACGTGACAAAACTGTTAAGTTAGCTTTCGGAAAAGATTGCTGTTTGGGTTAAAATAGCTCAGGAATTGGCATAACTCAAGTATGAAAGTTATGTGACAAAAACTAAATTGTTAGGTTTAGGAAAAGATTGCAGTTTGGGTTAAAATAACTCAGGAAGTGAAGTAAGTTAACCTCAGAAGTTATGTTAAAAAACTACTAAGATAGCTTTAACAAAAGATTGTGGATGGGTTAAAATAACTCAGGAACTGGCGTAACTTAAGTATGGAAGTTACGTGACAAAAACTACTTAGTTAGGTTTAGGAAAAGGTCATGGTTTGGGTTAAATAACTCAGGAGGCGCTGTAACTTAAACACGGAAGTGACAAAACAAGTGACTTGTGGTTTCACACGGGACACAAACATCGGTCTCTTGGGTGAAAGACCCATCCACACCGACGTCCTCCCTACATGCCGTTTGCTACTGTCTATACTTCCTGGTTCACAATTACGTGGATTTCATACAAATCAATTTTGTGCCAACCATCACAGAAAAAATATGAAATTTGTGTCTATTTACACGAATCAATACATTAAATTTTGTGAGTATTTCACTAACTGCTGTGCGACTGGGCTGTAACATGTGGAATGAGGCTGAAGTGATGTCTATTTCTCTGCTACTGTCTGGTCAACAATTGCACTGTGAAATACCGTAATAACAATTGTTTGCTAAACTTTACATAGTTTTTTGGTGAATCAATCAGTTTTATGGTGTTTGCCATTACTCATATGCTAGGATTAGGCTCATTTGGCATTTCAAAGACATGCAGTCTGTTTTTGTGTAGCTCTTGAATGTTTAACGAATCCAGACATATTGATCTACAGGTGGCTTCAGTGGGTTTCTCCAAGCAGCTAAAACTCGCTGCCGGTGAAAGCCGTTGGGTTTCTCTGCCATGTGGATCCGAGCTGCAGAAGCAATTTGTTACTGCAAACTCAGCGGTTCGAATCTCAGCCAGTGCTGCAATATCCGTGGTCTCTTTCAACCGTCGCTATGCCACAGGAGATGGCGCTGTGGTTTCCCCAATTGAAGAGCTGGGTACCGACTACTTTGTGTTCACACCCTCAGGAGGCAGTAGATGCATGGACAAGCTACTGGCTATCGTTAACGGCAATAGCCATAACCAGATCACCATCTTTCCTCATGCTAATGTGTGGCTAAGAGGCTGGATCAGATGGTGGCGTGGGAAGGCCATGACCATTAACCTGGCACCCTACGCATCCTACCTTGTACGAAGTCATTCATCTTTGACGGGCATGCGGATTCGATCCCAGAAGCCTGTAGCTGTGTTAGCAGGCCACCAATGTCTGTCGATGTATTACACTTGTGAACATGTGTACGAACAGCTCCCCCATGTGGCAAGCCTGGGTAAAGAATACATGGTACCCCGGACCAGCAGCTGTAAGGCCAGAGACCAGGCAGTGGTAGTCGCTGTTGAGGACAACACTGCAGTGACACTGCACAAGGGCTTTCACTCAAGAAAACAGTTGAGTTAAACATTATTCATTATAACATAATGTTGAAGCTACAGCCAAGACTATTGTGATCTGTCTCTGTGTCTGTCTACCTATCCGACAACAGTACGTTCCCATACGACTAAACTGCATTCTCAGTTATGTATTGAGGGAAACATATTTTATCACAGTTTTAAACACGCAGTTAACGTTGTGAATTGAAACAAAACAAAACACCACAAAACTACTTGGTTATGTTTAGTAAAAACATCGTGGTTTGGCTCAAAGCTGGGAACACACCTCGTCACAATGAAGACCACCTGTTGCACCACCTCACATACGCCTATGTTTTGGCTAACAAGTTACAAAGACGACAGCTGACAGCCAGTTAGCACTAAACCCCAGGAAGTGTGTTGGGCTTCGATACAAATTTTTGTAGTGGCTACAACTTCTGTGTCTGTCATGTGATGCCATTGGGCCCAAAAATACTTTTTTCCCATAGACTTACATTGGGAAAGAGAAGTGTGTAACTCAGCAAATATTTCTTTTGAGGGAAATCAAATTGCAGGCTTTAAAAATACAAATTATTATTGTTGATTATTTTAATCTATATTTAAATGATTTGATTGCTGGGGGTAGTACAGCAGGTAGCACTGTCACCTCACTGCAAGAGGGTCGCAGGTTTGAATCCAGCTTGGGGCTCGTCTGTTTTCATGTTCTCCCTGTGTTAGCGTGGGTTTTCTCTGGTTTCCTCCCAAAGTCCAAAGACATGCAGGTCAGGTTATTTCTCATCTCTCTCCACTAATCCCTTATGGGATAAGTGGTTGAAGATGGTTGGATGGATTTGATTGCTTCCGCTACTAAAAATAGTCCATTCAACACAGTTAGAAGTGAGTCCATTGCAGCACAACTCTTGGTTAAGATTAACTTACTCGTTAAGCATAATTCACATCAAACTGTACATCCATCGATGGTGAAGTGAGAAGAAATGAATGTGACATCTCTGGGAATATTAATGTTGACGTTTCTGTCCTCATTGATCTGTACATGTTCTTGTCGAACTAGATGCATAAAATGGCCGCAGCATCTGATTTAGGTTTTCTGCCCCGAAACTGTCAATGTCTCTTGACATTTCATTTTCTTCTCCATTAACCAGTCTAGGGTTTAATTTGTGTCTGTCTTGTGCTGATTTCTCTGTTGTCCAGCTCTATTTCCGTATTGTTTTCTTGTTCTCGCTCTTCTTCACTGGGGACTCTTTTGCCGTTAGCCATGAATCTAAAGTTTCGCGCTCTCCAAATATATTCAAATTAATATCAGAAAAATACTCCATGATATTTTCTGATGTAATAACGAAAACCCAACGTCTTTTTTTTTTTTTTTTTTTTTTTACCACAGCTGATGTTGTTAAATTTACCAGACTTCTTTCTGCACATTGATATGATTGGACATGGTCCTCCAGAGTCTATGATCAGAGTGTTCACAGCAGACTGTAGAACGCGTGATTGACCAATCAGAAGTAGACGAAGAGTACTGAACACAGCTGTGTAATGATCCCAAATAAATAGTTGTCCTCAGTTCATCTAAACATGAGCTACACTTATCTAACTACGTAAACATATCACATTTCCACCAACAGGAGGCTGAGGAAAGCTGGGGATGTCACCTTGCAGAAACTGACCTCCAAACAACCGCTGGTTGTCAAGAGTGACAAGAAAGTGATGGTGCTGCTGCTAAGCAGCAATAGACCACACGACCCTTTCCTAGTAACTCTGACTCCTACCTGTAAGCTTGCCACTGATTGGGCGGTAGAGACAGTGGAAGGATTTCACAGTACCGTTGCTATTCTGTCAGAGAGTGAGGGAGCCGGCAGTGTGAAGGTGTGTGTGAAGAAGGGACGCTGCCTTTCGCCTAAGTGGAGAATCCTCCTGTCAGATAAGCGCTGGGTGTGGTCCAACGTAGCAGTGGGGTCAGAGCAAAGTCACGTGACGGTGGAAGGTGATGCTCGTATGGCGGTCTACGCCTATGGTGGGAAAACCCGCCATGCATACGGCATCGCTGGAGTTTGTTCTGAAGGTACACACACACAAATAACTTTACACACATGCATAAAAATGATGGATTGATTCAGTTACAGTATTACTACATGTAGGGTGATGAGGGTTTATTTTCTCACCTGATAATACAGAATTATATAATATTTAAATAATCAAAAATATTTGGATGTAAAATCGTCAAAGTCGCTGGTAACTAAAGATGTCAATTAAATGTATTAGAGTAAAAGTACAATATTTCCTTCTGAAACGTGGTGGAGTATAAGTATAAAGTAGCATACAATGAGGCAACTCAAGTAAAGTACAAGTACCTTAAAAATATACTTGAGCAAGGTAGCTCAATAAATGTACTTTCCACCACTGCAACCTGTGTGCTATTTTTGTAGCTTTGGCCATCATTTCTCAGTTTTTGTTGATCCCAGTGTTCATAGTGGCCAATAAGATAAGATAAGATAAGATGAACCTTTATTAATCCCCGGAGGGAAATTCGGGAATGGTGGCCAAATGGTGGTACTACAACTTCTGTGTCCATCGCATGACATCATTGGGCCTAAAAAGACTTTTCCAAGGCTTACATTGAGAAAGAGACGTCTGTAACTCAGCGGATATTTTTTTTTGAGGTCAATCAACTCCCCAGTACGAACACACACTTTTAACTCCTAAAAGTTGTAAAACAAACTAATAGCCACTTTCAGAGTTATTTCCTTCCTCTGTTTATGGCTATGGAGACTTAGACCATGACGACAGCACAAGCTGTGACGTTTGCTCCCTGTGACCGACTGTGTGACTGAGCGGACGCTACTGTACATATCGGACATGCACAGTAGAGCACAGTAAGATCCGGATGACCCCAGAAGATCCGGGTACTTTTCTAGACGGAATTCGAGCCATTTTGGCTTCATGCGCCACTGAGCAACTTTCATAGAAATGAGCGGAGCCCCGTCTCCAACGCTGTATCAAGTTCTCTTTATACATCCATATGAGGTGAGGAAAGCTTTAGCTAGTTTTCATCATAAGATCATAAAATTTCACAGCTAATATACTGCACAAACCTGGGGTTGTTGGGACAGTGAGGAACGGCAACTTTTTACTCTAAGAAACAATGTAACAATGTAAATAAGACAACAAAAATAATCTAAAGTCAAGTTTGTACATTCAATATAAAAACGGTTACAAATATTATAATGTAAAAATACAATTTCTCATGCATTAATATTGTAACTAAAATACTGAAATCATTGCCAAACATACATTGTGTGGACTAAATACACTTGAAGTGTTTTAGTAGCATTAAGACCTTGCCTTTTAGAAACTATTCAGAAAAAAAAAGACCACCATAGTACTTTATGAGGTATTTAAAGGCAGTGTTTTAACTCCCGTTTTTAAACCCGGTATCAGGTCCATCGGGTTAAAGAAGTTAACTCATCCTGTACTAGACAATGCAGAATTTCTGAAAGGGATGTGAGAGGCATAGAGCATAGGTGACAAGTAAGATACTCAATGATGGTACAACAACCTGTACAGTCAGCCACGGTGCTACATTTATGTCTATGATGTTTCTTGTATTTCCTGTAGATGCGCCCCCTCCTACTCCACCTCCGGATCCCTGTGAACAGGTGAAATGTCGAGTAAAGGAACGTTGTGTGGATGGAAAATGTGTCCATGTTTCTACAGCAACCTGCCACGCACTCGGCGACCCCCACTACTCTACGTTTGATGGCCGACGCTTCGACTTCCAGGTAGGGTTGGGACAGCTTGACCAATCGTCACCAACCATTCACTATAGAGTGATTTGATTTGACAGGGACAATACAATTTAGTTGTAGTAGGTTTTCTCAGGAGGGTGGCTGGCGTCTCCCTTAGAGATAGGGTGAGAAGCTCAGCCATCCGTGTGGGACTCGGAGTAGAATTGCTGCTCCTTTGGAGCCAGCTGAGGTGGTTTGGCCATCAGGTAAGGACGCCCCCTGGATGCCTCCCTAGGGAGGTGTTCCAGGCAAGACCAGCTGGGAGTTTTGGATGTTGTCTTTCTAATTACACATTTTCACAGTCTGATACTTCAACAGTTTTAATACAAACTGAGAATTTTTTTGACTTGCAATGTTATGTTTTATATTGACAAACACCATACTGTATGTGTGATTCATGGCGCAATTCAAAAAGGATATAAAAAAATAGATATCTCTGTTGACTATCCGAAATCAGGTCACATGACTTCACCTCTCTATATTGACTACCATCCCAGGTCTGTCCAAAAGGATTACAAGAGGGGTACCCCATGCGTTAGTCTCAGATGCCAATGCAGATGCAGTATTTGACGAGTTGGGAGTGAGAATGATAGCACTGCCCCATCTGAAATTCCTCAAAACTTACATTATACAGTCTAGAGCCTTTTTAAACAACAATGTGATATTCAAAAACCTTCAAGATTGCTGCCATTGCACAGTGCATACTGCGTTTAATCAGCACTACATCAGGTTTTCTTTAAGAAATTAAGAAACAGAGCCTTTGTTATTTTGCCCGTCTGCTGGATTCGCCATGGTCTAATTCAAACTCACTGTGAGATGAGGTGTCAAAATGTTTATAATAGACATTGCTTCCAATAATGTCCATCTTTTCTTTCAGGGTTCCTGCACTTACATTATGACAACAGTTACAAAGACAGCGTCTGACCTTGTGCCTTTCACTGTGACGACCAAGAACAACCACCGTGGTAACCGACGGGTTTCATTCGTGAGGACTGTAACTGTCAGTGTTCACAAGCAGACGATTGTCATCGGTAGACACAGAGGACAAGTAGAGGTACAGATCTGCTGTCATCTACTGTAACAAGAAGCGAATGTAATAATCTATGTTCAAACTAGGACTGTCAGTCGATTCAAATATTTAATCGCGATTAATCGCAAATGAATCGCACATTTCAACTGTTCAAAATGTACCTTAAACTTAGATTTGTCAAGTATTTAATTCTCTTATCAACATGGACGTGGGCAAATATGCTGCTTTATGCAAATGTACATATATATTTATTATTGGAAATAAATTAACAACACAAAATAATGACAAATATTGTCCAGAAACCCTCACAGGTAATGCATTTAGCATAACAAATATGCTCATATCATAACATGGCAAACTGCAGCCCAACAGGCAACAACAGCTGTCAGTGTGTCAGTGTGCTGACTTGACTATGACTTGACCCAAACTGCATGTGATTATCATAAAGTGGGCATGTCTGTAAAGGGGAGACTGGTGGGTACCCAGAGAACCCATTTACATTCACATATCTGGAGGTCAGAGGTCAAGGGACCCCTTTGAAAATAGTCATGACAGTTTTTACACTTCAAAATTTCGTGCAAGTTTGGAGCGTTATTTGACCTCCTTAGTGACAAGCCAGTATAACATGGTTGGTACTGATGAATTTCTTAGGTTTTCTAGTTACATATGATACCAGTATTTTCACTCTAGCTTTAAACCATCTTCACCTGTTGAATGAAACAGTTTGGCCTGATCATTGTTCTGTTATGACCTTCAGGTGAATGGAGAACTGCAGTTCTTGCCCATCAGTTTGTTGGGCGGCAAAGTCTCTGTGAAGCACTGTGGAATCTATGCTGTCCTCACCACTGACTTTGGCCTGAGTGTAAAATATGACTGGAACATGAGGCTGTACATCACAGTGCCATCTTCCTACTATCAACACCTTGGAGGTCTCTGTGGAAACTACAATGGGGACAGGAGCGATGACCTGCCTGTAGCAAAAGGTGAGGAAGGGGATATAAAAGGATAACAGTGGGGACACAGTGCTGAGCTGCATCTCAAATTAATCTTCATGTTCCCAGCTTTCAGATGATGTTCACCACTTCTATGTGACATCTACTGTTGACCTGCTATCTACCCCTAAAAAATGACAAAAACAGGTCTATTGTGGGTGAAGTGGGTTAAATTGCTCCCTCGCGTAGAAGTCCAATTTTTTTGATTTTGAATCATTAAAACGCTTTCAAGAGAAACGTCAGTTTGCTTTCTGTCTCTTAGGCTCCAGTCTCGCTGCTGTGCTGAAGATGATCCAGAAGTGGAAGTTGAAGTCGTCCGATTTGTTCTGTCACGATAACTGTGCTGGACGTTGTCCATCGTGTTCACCAAAGCTGCAGACCCACTTCAGCCAACCCAAACTCTGTGGAATTCTGACAAAATCAGATGGACCATTTTCAGCCTGCCACAAAAAGGTTGACCCCTCTGTGTACCTGGACAACTGTATCTATGATGTCTGCATCAATAAAGGTAAGACAATGTTTGAAGATGTTCACAGTTCTGGGGCAGAATGCACATCTAAATGTATTCACAGATCTAAAAGGTTTATGTTCACATAAAAAGTACCAATGCATGCATCAAATACGTGACTTATCTATGGACCCTTTTACTTTTTATTTGTTTTTTAGAGATATACTTAACAAAATCATACTGACAAGTATACAGAAAAGTCTAAGTATACTTGCCTAATGCTTACTTTTTGATAGAGTAGCCTATTAGAGGGTGTGAGAGTTTGTAAACATATGTTTTTATCTCCTCTGTTTACTATGGAGGCATGTGAGAAAAACTAATTTTATTAATATGTTATAATATAACATTTTTAATCTCATCACAAAATATCAGGTCAAACAGCAAAAGTCTTTTTAATGCATAAATTGGCTATGCACTACAAATTAAAGAAAACTTTCAAATACACTTGCAGTACAAACTATTAAACTAGTAGTTTACTGAGAGTATACTAAACTAAAAAGTAGGCTACAACTACATAACTTGTAAACTAACAGCATACCTATAATTTTACTTGTAATAAAGTTCACTTCATGTAGTACTGAATACAGCTTAGGTCTAGTTGTGTACTCAAAGTTTACTATTCTTACATTTAAAGTTCACTTAAAAGTATACTTTTGTAAACTAAAAAGTTGGCCAATTTAGTCCCAAGAAGTATTTAAGTAGTACACTTAAAAGTATACTACTAGTAACACTGATATTAGTATACTTACTACATAAATTATCCTTGGGAAATACACTTGAGCTTTACTTAATTTTACTTCATAAAATAAACTTGAAATATACTACTTCATAGGGGTGGCAAGGTAATTGTTAGCCTTCTGCTAACCGCAGCCAGTGGCTCGTGGCATCTGGTCCCATTGGTTAATATTATAATATATATATAATATTATATTATCTCTCAACTAACACTGGTGATCCTGGAGAGTGACTGATGGTACAGATTGAGAGAAACTAGTACTTTCTTCAACCATTGTTAAAAAACATAAACCAACAATACTTGCTAGCCAGCATCAGCTAACATGTTCAGAGAACTATCCTGCCTGAACTTAATGCTCCACCCACTAAATACCTCATCATGGATACCAACAGAAAAGGGGTTTATATGTATAATGTGCAAAAATATCCTACAAGCCTCCATAATTCTACTTTTAGCTCATTGCTCATACAGCACAACTTAAAAAAACACTGAAGATTTACAGCAGATTTGCCCATCACACATCAACAGGTGTCTGGGCCATCAGAAAGTGGATAAATGGCAGCTGGACCTACGCCATGCGTTCTCTGTGAATAATAACGTGTCTGTGTGTTTGTCCAGGTGCGAGACAGATTCTCTGTGACAACCTGAAGAGTTATGCCGATAGCTGTCTGTCAGAAGACGTGACAATTAACCCTGAGTGGAGAATGGTTACCAAATGCCGTAAGTCACCAAGCAAAATATCATTCCTTTGAACATTGAAGTGCTATTCAACCTATTCTTTGCCTGAACTAGGGTACTTCCTCATTGCATCGTATTATATTCTCGCTTCCGTTTAGCTGGCAGCTAGCACTAACCGACAGCTAGCTAGTCAGAGTTCAGTGTGTCAGGTCAGAGGTCAAGCACCCCTTTGCAAATGGACATGACAGTTTTTCCAAGCCCCCACGAAGCGCGCCGGCCATTGATCCCAATGTTCATAGTGGCCAAACAGCGGTATTACAAGTTCTGTGTCCGTCGCCGGACATCACTGGGCCCAAAAAGACTTTTTCCCATAGACTTACACTGAGTTACTTCCTCCCTCTGTTTATGCCTATGGAAACATGTACAGAAGGGCCCAATGAGACCTGGTAGACCCCAGAAGAGCCGAGTAATTTTCCAGGTGGAAGTTGAGCCATTTTGGCTTCATGCGCCACTGAGTAACTTTCATAGGAATGAACGGGGCCCGCCTCCAATGATGGATCCGGTTCTTAACCAATTGAACACCACACGACTTCCCATCTGGTAAACACAGTAAACATGACCCCATTTGAAGGCACCATTGGTTATCACAGATAGGAACAATGAGCTCATCACATAATCAATGATGATGATCAATCATCTCCTCTCTGTCCACCCCAGCCCTTCCTTGTCCAGCAGGTAGCCACTATGAGGCGTGTGGTTCCCCCTGCCCGGCCACCTGCACGTTCCCAGACAGTGAAAAGCTGTGTAAAGGCCCCTGTGTGGACGGCTGTCGGTGTGATGAAGGACGGGTGCTTAGTGGAGACAGGTAACACAGCTGTGATGCTACTGAACTGTTTCTTAGAGCTTCTTATTGTACTCAGGAGCATACTTGCCAACCTAGAAACCTCAAAAAAAAGAGGATTTCTAAGATTTCTTTCAGAGACTTTGGCAAAATTTCTGCATTCTGGTGACTTTAAAAGAGTAAAATAACAAAAAGTTTACTGCAACAGCATTTTAATGTTAAATTATGATTTTACCTTTTAACTCCCAGGAAAGAAAACTGAATAATTTGCCCCTCTGGTGTGAACTTGGCGTGTGAATCTTTGACATGAACTAATATCAGTTTTTAATACTTTTCTTTGCTCCTGTTTGAGTATTAATGTATGAGCTCAAACCACGTTGACTACGTTGTCATCCGGGTGGAAACTATAGGGATTATACACACTGTTCGGTTCCAGAAACAGGTTAAGATAACAAAAAGGAAAAAAAAATGTGAACATTTTGCTATAAATACGGGAGAATTGCAACCCCGGGAGGAAACCAGGAGAGGGCGATGAAAAACGGGAGTCTCCTGGGAAAATTAGGAGGGTTAGCAAGTATGCTCAGGAGAACAACCTGCCTGAAATAAACAACAGAAATCACTAAAATGTACTTCAAATATTTGTGGACAACAACAGAAATGTGCTAATTAGCAGAACTAATTGCATGTCTGTCTATGATGTGCTGTACATTTAATAATGTGTGTGTATGTTTCAGATGTGTTCCTAAGTCCAGCTGTGGATGTCAGTATCAGGGCAAATATTACCCATCAGCCATCACTTTCTGGGGTGATAACACCTGCACCACCAAGTGTAAATGCCTTAATGGGAAAGCCGAGGTTGGTGTGTGTGTGTGTCTGTTGACATATCATGAAAAGGTCATTGTTTCAGTGCTTCATCTATTAGTCTAACGTGTGAGGGGTCTGCGGCAACATCGGCACCCCGTCTAGATCGCCATACTTATGCTGTGACTTCTTGCAATCGGCATTCATACCCATATAACATTTGTGATTAAATTGTTTACTAAAGCACCAACTTCTTCATAAATCTAGCCATATAATTTGCTCCAAATTGATGCATTTAACTTTAAAATATGCAACATTTTCTTCTGGGGGAGCACCACATCACAATCTCTCTAAATCCTGTGGGAAATACTATATGATGTTATCCATAGCTGTTTGCTTTTGGCTGTTGGCATCTTGTTTCTTGGCCATCGTCATCTTGGTATTTGGTTGTCGCTATCTTGTTTTTGATTTTTTTCACCATCACAATCTTGGTATTTGGTTGTCGCCATCTTGGTATTTGTTCATTGCCATTCTGGTTTGTGGCCGTCGCCATCTTGAAGACCCGTATGCCATCACCTCTGCTGGTGTCTGCAACACTCACTGCGTACTGTTCTTGTTGTCATCTCTTTCTCTGTGATCTGATATTACGTTCTGTTCTCACCAGTGCAAAAAAGTTTCCTGTAAGAAGAATGAGCACTGTGCCTTGAAGGATGGTGTCAGGAACTGCTACCCAACGTCCTATGCAACATGCCAGGGCACTGGAGACCCCCATTACAAAGGCTTTGACAATCAGCGGTTTGATTTCCAGGGCACTTGCACCTATATCCTGTCTCAGTACACCAAGGGATCAGACCAGGATCTGGAACCCTTCCAAGTGCTGGTCCAAAATGAGAACAGAGGGCGTAACAAGGCTGTGTCCTACACCAAGTCCGTCTCTCTTATTGTATTTGGTGACATCACTGTCAGCATGAGTCGCACCAGTGTGGGGAAAATACTGGTAAGTAATACTCTATCTACTACAGTTTGTAGCTCTATGTAGTGTTGACCACTGCTGTAGAGACAACCCACAGAAAGGAGTTTTCATTGTCACATTTAAAATTAAAGATTTTTGTGAATACAACAAGAGGGGGGCGTTTAGATGAGCTCTTCTTGTGAAAACGGTAAACACGACCCCATTTGAAGGCTCCATTACCCACTATTGTCTGTTGTGAACATTGTCGTCACTACTGCATTGCATTGAGGATTATTTATGCCGACATACTGTCCACTTTATTACATACTATATTTCACTAATATAGTATGTAATTCACATACTCTTGGTTTAAACTGAGGTTTCAGACATACTAAAAAAAAACCTCACACTGTTTAGTGTATTAAATAACATGTTACTATGGAACTTCATCAAGAACTAGGAAATTTCTGTGCTGCATATTATTTAAAGCAAAGCACAATTGAAAACAACAAATTAGGGGAGGGAGAAAACAAAAGTGAAAAAAAAAACTTGTTAATGGCAGAATCAATATATTTGCTTCATTTGAGTCTATGTGGATTCAAGGTAGGTAGACGCAAGTTACCGCTTTTATTGTTGTACTGTTTATTTTTTTATTGTTTTTATTGTTTTATCTGAGTTACATGACGTCATATTTGTTTCATATCCGTCAACCAAAACAAATCATTGCAGGAAAAGCAGAGCTAGACGTCATGGCTAAAGCTACTTGCATGCATGGGCAGGAAACGTTATCATATTGTGGTAACGTGTGGTCAAGCCGGCCGTCACTCTCATCTCTGTGGTCAAATGGGCCGACGCTACAACTGTAGAGCACCATATACTGACATTTATGTTAAATACATTCAAACGGCCCCGATGGAGCTGACCATGGATGGATAAAGAGAACAGAGCTGACGGAGAGCTAGAGATGGACATGGAGAAGTTAGAGGAAGTAGACACATGGGACTACGTCTGGTTTTCAAAATAAGGTGTTAATAAAGGGAGCTGTATATACAAAATACATATATTGAGATTGATTGGATTATATTCACCGGAAGTATAAAACATTACACGTCCCTTATAAATTAAAAAGAAAATACCATTAATTTATGAAGGAAATGTTTTTATTCTTTGATTTTCGGATTGCTGGAAAAAATGTAGTGCATAATTCCTGACAATGATCCTGATACATTTGACTTCAGGACATCTCTGTCTACATACATGCTGAAAATCAAACATTTTTACTGGATTAATTTAGAGATTTTCCAAAGTAAAAGTCCCTAGAAGTGTATGATTTAACTCTTTCCCACTTTTTCTAATACTCTAGTGTCGCAATACATATTGAATAGGCATCAGTATCACAATGGCGTTGAATCAGGAGATAGGTGAATTGTCCCAGCCCTACAGCAATGTTCTTCTTTGGTAATGTGCCTCCCCCCCACCTCCTCCTCAGGTAAACAGTCAACCAGTGAACCTGCCTTTCTCTTTGGAAGATGGAAAGCTCTCCTTGTTCCGGCGTGGCTACTTTGGGGTTGTGACAACGAATTTCGGTTTGACGCTCAGGTTCAACTGGAACAGCCACGTCAGCTTGACTTTACCCAGTTCATACTCTTCTGCTACAAGTGGTAAGTTGGCTGTGCCTCACTGGGGGTTGTTCACTTTACTCAACACTGTTTAATCAATCAACATATGACAGCAGCACTGTGGTTATGAAGCAACCAAGGCAATGTCATCCCTCTCTAACCCAGTCAAGTGTCCAGACATCCCAGACATTTTCTTTATTTGTCATTTGTTAACTCAAGCAAGCAGTCACTGGCAATCAAAATCTTTGGTCTCAGGTTCCTTCAACTATGCTTATGAAGTATGTACATGTGGTTGTTGCTTGTTTGTCTTCATCAGGTTTGTGTGGAAACTACAATGGAAAACGAGGTGATGACTTAGTGAAACCTGATGGCACCCAGGCTAAACATATTAACGCCTTTGGACACAGCTGGAAGGTGAGGCTTTGTTAAAAGTGAAAAACCCTTTACGTCATACCATACTGTAGAAACTCAAAGCTGGCCCAGACAAAATTGTACATGTCTATTGCTCCTTCTCCAGCTTAACACAGCAGATTGAATAGTGGCTGCATACCTGGTGGACAGCTGGGAAGGACAAAAAAGTCCTTAACACCAATACTGACACACTGAAGGGTTTATTGGTTGCTCTAATTGTTTTTCCTGTCAAAAGTGACCGCGAGACTAATTTCTAAGGAAATATCAGTGTTAGTGAATCCACAGTCCTCTGTGTAAAAATACATCCTGAAGTTCAGCTGATGTTAACCATAAGCTGTATATAAGAAGTGGATGTAGGCATCACCCATTGGTTTGTGGACTGCTGATCTGAACCCTCAAGTTCTGCATCTTGGTTTTTGGTTATCGACATCTTGATTTTTGGCCAACACATTTTTGGTTTTTGGCCAAGTGTCTAGGCACTGTTTTAAGACAGACTTGAAAAATGGGTGACTATCCTTTAAACTCACAATATAAAACAACACTGTGATATTATTACTATTTTATTTATTTTTCAAGCTAAATAACACTTTTGCATATGAATGTCATGGAACCCAGGCGGGGGGAGATGCTGGCTGCACTAGTGACTGTCCTAATGGTAAATGTCCTGAGTGTGAGCCTGCACTGTTGCAACGTTACCAAGAGCGGAGCTACTGTGGCATCATGGCAGACAAGGAAGGACCGTTTAGGTAGGTACTTCTGCACATAGATATATATACTGTGAATAGATGCTGCATTGGATGCTTCAGCCCGTTGTGGCAATACGTTGTATTGGTGCAACGTAAACGTGGATGCTATATTGGACTTGTCCAGTAACCCTGTACAAGTGAATGGGGGAGCTGCCATTTTTCTAGATAAAAAGCATTATAGCATCTACATTTCTCAATCAATTTCAATAAGTCATTATATTAAAGGGTTTATGATCTAAGTGGAGTAGAAAAATGAAGTTTTGTGTTTAGTTACTTA
This sequence comes from Pterois miles, assembly GCA_947000775.1. Taxonomy (NCBI): domain Eukaryota; kingdom Metazoa; phylum Chordata; class Actinopteri; order Perciformes; family Scorpaenidae; genus Pterois; species Pterois miles. The sequence goes on along the minus strand of CAMQGK010000568.1, from coordinate 4,444,157 downwards.
GAATCAGGATAGTTCAGCTATAATCGCTGCTAGAGTCTCAGGAGAGGAGTGTGTACTGTAGGCTGACATGAACTGATTGAACTGACATGATAGAAAATAATTAATATATCATGAGGAATTGTTAAAACTCAGGTTTGTCAAGTATGACTTTGGCTTATTTTCCTTGTTTAAGGTTAATGTATAACATAATATAATCTCTGTCTGTCTCTGCCCATACAGACAATGTCACAGTAAACTGGACCACACCTCCTTCCTCAAAGACTGCGTTTTTGATCTGTGTATGTACCGAGGCCACGCCTCCGCCCTCTGCAACAGCCTATCAGCTTTCAGCACCTCTTGTCAAGAGGCGGGAGCTACAGTGAAGAGCTGGAGAGCTAAAAATTTCTGTCGTAAGACACACACACACACACACACACACACAGAAAACTGAGAGCTACGCTGTCCATCCATCCACATCCATCCACCCATTCCTTCTGTCCATCCACCCACCCATTCATCCACTCATCCATCTACCCATCCATTCATCTGTTCATCCATCCATCCATCCATGCATCCATCCATCCATCTATTCATCTGTCTGTTCATCCATTCATCCATCTATCATCATCATCCATCCATACGTCTGTCCGTTCATCCATTCATCTGTTCATCTTTCCATCCATCCATTCATCCATCCGTCCATCCATTCATTCATTTCTGTCCATTCATCCATCCATCCAACTGTTCATCCATCCACCCATCTATCCAACCATCTATTCATCTGTCTGTCCATTCATCCATCCACCCATCTGTCCAATCATCCGTTCATCTGTCTGTCCATTCATCCAACCATCTGTTCATCTGTTCATCCATCCATCCATCTGTCCAACCATCCATTCATCTGTCTGCCCGTCCATCCATCCATCCACCCATCTATCCAACCATCTATTCATCTGCCCGTCCATCCATCCATCCACCCATCTGTTATGCATCCACTCATGTCTGTCTGTTCATCTGTCCATCCATCCACCCATCTGTCCAACCATCCATTCATCTGTCTGTCCGTTTATCAACCCATCCATCCATCCATCCATCCACCCATCTGTCCAACTATCCGTTCCTCCACCTATCCATCATTTGAAGGCACCATGTAGTTAATGTTTGGATTGTGAAAGTCTAGGTAAAGCCACAGTCATGTTTGTAAGGAATATAATGACTGTGTATTTTATTTTGATTGACAGCTCCATCATGCGGTGCTAACAGCCACTATGAGCTGTGTGCCCCGCCCTGTCAGCTGACCTGCAGCGGCCTAACGCCTCCTGTGGGCTGTGACGAGAGCTCGCCATGCGCAGAAGGCTGCGTGTGCGACGAAGGATTCATGCTGAGTCACGACAAGTGTGTTCCTCTAGCAGAATGCGGCTGTCAGTACGAAGGGCAGTATTATCAAAACGGACAGGTACTCAGATGCCACCTGTACTAGTACACTTAATACTATTTCTTCTGCCACCACTACAGATATCTCTGCTCTCTCCTCTTCTCAGGTGTTCTATCCAGGAAAGTCATGTGACACTCGTTGTGAGTGTTCACAAAGTGGACAAGTACAGTGTGTCCGTGATTTCCGCTGTTCGGCCAATGAGAAGTGTGTTGTGAAAGCAGGTCTCGCTTCCTGTTGTCCCTCAAGTGTTGGTTCCTGCTCTGTGAGCGGAGTCAGAACAGTCCGGTCCTTTGATGGACAGGTAAAGTGCAAGTATTGCTCAATACATAACTAAGAATTGGGCTGTCTATCAATTAAAGTATTTTATCGCGATTAATCACATGATTGTCCACAATCAAATGCAAATCAAACATTTTCTATCTGTTCAAAATGTTTACAGTGTTTGGTAATTGTAATAATGTTGAAAAGTGACTTCAATAACTACATAAATTATAATAATAATAACAGTAAGGAAAAGATAAAAGTAAATATTAATAATAAAAAATGAAATAATAATAATAATAACAATGTCATTATCCTCATTCTGAAAAAATACCCCCTTCTTCCTCTTTTTCTAATAATTTTGTACAGTCCCTTAAAAATAAATAAAATTAAAAACAAATACAATATTGACTCATGATCAATCCAAAATTAATCACACATTTTGTATTTGTTCAAAAAGTAGGTATTTAAGTATTCAATACTCTTATCAACATAGGAGTGGACAAATATGCTGCTTTGTGCAAATATATGTATATATTTATTAATGGAAATCAATTAACAACATAAAAGAATGACATTGTCCAGAAATCCTCACAGGTACTACATTTAGCATAAAAAATATGCTCAAATAATAACATGGCAAACTGCAGCCCAACAGGCAACAACAGCTGTCAGTGTGTCAGAGTGCTGACTTGACTATGACTTGACCCAAACTGCATGTGATTATCATAAAGTGGGCATGTCTGTAAAGGGGAGACTGGTGGGGACCCAGAGAACCCATTTACATTCACACATCTGGAGGTCAGAGGTCAAGAGACCCCTTTGAAATTTGCTGGTTTTTCCTTGCCAAAATTTAAATCAGGTGTTATTATACCCAGATTGTGTCTTATTCTACCCAGATTAGGTATTTATCTAGTCAGATTGGGTCTTTGTCTAGTTAGATCAGGTCTTATTCTACTCAGATCGGCTGTTTTCGTTGTTATTTTGGGTGTTATTGTACCCAGATCGGGTCTTTTTCTTGTCAGATCGGATCAGATCAGATCTATGCTTCTTGTTTATTGCACTATCCACTTTGCTGCTGTAATATGTGAATTTCTCCACTGTGGGACTAATAAAGGAATATCTTGTCTTATCTTATCTTATCTTATTTTACAAGTATCTGACCTTTTGCTTGTCAGATTAGATTTCATTTTACCCACATCAGCTCTTTAAAGATAAGTAAAATAAAACATAATTGATGTATACCACCTTTATGCCTGTGAAAAAGTGAAAAAAAGAAATCTGACAGCCTGAAATTTGCTCACTGTCTACCTTGTTCTAGATGTCAGATCTGAAATGCCGACACATCTGACTCCATGGTTTACAGAAACAGTAGAAAAATATCATGCTTTAGTCATAACATGCATATTATCTTCCATATATGAGTTTATCTGCTCTACTAACAGCAGACAGTCACAGCTACAGATTTGCTGGTGAACACAGTGGAGCATTTAGTCAGTAATTGAGTTTTCTGTACCTTTCAGACAATAACAGTGGACGTTCTGACATAATATTAAATGTCTTCTGTGTCTCATCCTCTAGGCGTATCCTCTGTGGGGAAACTGTTTGTTCAGGTTGGCAGAAGTGGAGGAGAAGGAAGGAGGGGTGGAAGGTTTCTCTGTGTTTGTACAGCAGCAAACCAATAAGGACGGTACCGTGTCTCGCAGTGTGGAGCTCAAAGTCTACGACACGGAAATCACCATGGAGACCGGGGTTGTTTGGGAAATCAAGGTATGACTGACATTTTTGATTGGCCTGGTGTAAGACGAGGATTACATGCTTGAATTTAACACAACCAAAGTGCATTTGGTGAAGCCAGTGTCTCCCATGTGCTGGTCCCTAACCCGGATAAATGCAGAGGGTTGCACCAGGAAGGGCATGCGGCGTAAAACACGTACCAAACAAACATGCAAATCTATGATGATCTGCTGCAGCGACCCCGGAGGGGAGCCGCCAAAAGGAGAATATTTGATTCCGGTGCGGCTCCAGGCAGTGATGCTGTGGTGAATCCTACGAGGGACATCTCCTTTTTGAGAGGAAGAACAATAACCTTCATAATCGGCAGCAGCCCCAGAGGCGAAACAGAGCGAAGCCCAACTCTCGACTCCCTCCTACTCTGTGATGGAGTGAACTCTGTTTGTAGTCACGCTCACAGCTCAATGAAGCTCCTTTTTTAAAGTGGAGGGTCGAAATCTGATAAATAAATATCAGAATCAGTAATACTTTATTGATCCCCGGGATGAAATGGAGTTAAGTTTTTGCTGTATGATATTGAAGTAGAATAAATTAAATATCTGTCAGCAGTTTACAGTAAATGTTTGTGCCAGTAGTCACATGGAAGTGGCGGCTGGTTAAGTTGACATCACTGTGGACTGGATATTCAATGGTTTTATATACTACATCCACTCCCTGTGAACTGGTTTGGAATGGCGGATTAGAATTGGGCCTAATGTAGTACCAGCTCGTCTGATGAAATACTTTGTCCACCTCTGTGTCCAAGGTCGACGACATCAGAGTCTCCCTTCCTGTGTCACTGGCTGATGGAAAAGTGCGAGCACATCAAAACGGCATCAACATCCTCATCGAAACCGACTTTGACCTGAAGCTGACCTATGACACTGTGGCAGGCGTGTTCTTACAAGTCCCATCCACCTATCGCAGCTCACCACGCGGCCTCTGCGGCAACTATAACGGTAAACCGTCCGACGACCTGGCACCAGCAGGCAAGAAGCCGGCCGACATCGTAGCAGTTTGGGTCGTAAACAGGGACAACGCTTCATGTGAGATGGGCTGCGGTGGCAGGTCCTGCCCTGGGCCAGATGAACAGAAGGTCCCAGACGCTAAAAAGGCCTGTGATATTATCAAAACCCAGCAAGGCCCGTTTGCAGGTTGCCATTCAACAGTTCCCCCAACTCCCCACTACGATGCTTGTGTTAGGTAAGGAAATACCTGAACATACCTCTAACGTCAAAGTGCTGCATTATATACATTAACTTCAGCCCGTTTCCACTGCAGGAACTTAACAACCTGTAATCTGACTGTAGCTTTCTGCTGTTGTTTCACTTTTATTTACACATTTCTTATTGTATTCTTAACACTGTGTTGACACTCTGGGCCAATCAGCTGGTCAGGAATTATTTAATACTGAGCTCAGCCCTTTGTTTTGGCTGGGGTTATTGTTATGATAGAAATGAGAGTCAAAACTCTAAAAATAAAATCCCAAACCAGAATTATCCTCTACCGAGTCACAACCATTTATGGTGTTTCCTGTAATTGACTGCAGCTTTGTTTCCAGGGAGATGTCTACAGGCAAAGGGGGCGCGGAGGTCCTGTGTCGTCACATCCAGAGTTACGTTACCGCCTGTCAACTAGCTGGCGCAAAAATAAGCAAATGGAGGAGCGATAAATTCTGCCGTAAGTCGGATCTGATTGGCTGATGCTCACTGATGCTGACTGTGGTTTAGCCTATTGTTTGGATGATAATTCATGTACTTTAGTACGTGGTCCTGAGGTACAAAGATCGGCAACACCATTGGACAAAATACTTTAAATCAGTTTATTGTTGTTGGTCATTTTTTCAGATGTTTGGTTTTCGTTGTTGTCGCTTTTATTGCTGTTGTTTTCTTTGCTGTTGTTATTTTTGCTGTTGTCCTTATCATTTTCATTTGTCATTTTTGCTGTCGTCATTTTCATTTTCATTTTCATTGTTGTCATTTTAGTTTCTGTTTCTGTTGTTGTTTTCATTGTCATCTCTGTTGTTGTTTTTCTTGTCATTTTCATTTTCCTTGTTTCATTTTTATTGTTATCATTTTCATTGCTGTCCTTTTCGTTGTTGTTGTCATTTTCCTTGTTTTTTTCATTTTCATTGTTATTGTCATTGTCGTTGTTGTTTTCATTTTCAATGTTTCATTTTCATTGTTGTTTTCGTTGTCATTTTTCTTGTCATTTTCATTTTCCTTGTTATCATTTTCATTGCTGTCCTTTTCGTTGTTGCTTTCATTTTCGTTGTTGTCATTTTGGTTGTTGATTTTGTTATTGTTTTCGTTGTTGTCATTTCGTTGTTGATGTCATTTTCGTTGTTGTCGTTGTTTTCGTCTTCATCAGTGTCAACAAAAGGCAACAGAAATGCTAACAAACTTGCCCCGATGCTGAGCCTCCAGGCCTTGTTTCTCTTTCTGTTCTTGCAGCTGTGAAGTGTCCACCAGGAAGTCACTATGAGCTGTGCTCTTCTTCCTGCTCCTCCACCTGCTTCTCTCTGCAGAGGTCAGAGTCTTGTCCCGTGTGCCAGGAGGGCTGCGAGTGTGACGACGGCCTCATGTCCGACGGCGTTCGCTGTGTTCCTGTGGAGAAATGTGGCTGCGAGGTGGAAGGACAGTATTTTATGGTAATTATCATCATCGCGCTTCTATAGCACGGGATGACATCTTACTAATACCTAGTCTGTTGTTGGTCCTCACCAAAAGTGCTCCTGTATTCATTGTAGGGTGGCTGAAATAGTTGGCCGATTGAAAAATATTTCAAATAAAATTTTTAGAGCTGTCAAAGTTTACACAATAACAATGTGTTCACGCAAATTAGTTTTAAAGTTACTAATTTGTTTAACACATTAACACAAGCAATCTTTTGGAAACTGTAGCGGGCTCAAAGATTCAAAGGCATCATATGAAACTAGAAAACTTAAAGAATTCATCGGTTCCAACAATATCGCACTAGCTTGTGATAAGGAGGATAAATAACGCTCTAAACTAAGGCTAAATCTTGGTTAGGAAAAACTGGCATGACCTTTTTCAAAGGGGTCCCTTGACCTCTGACCTCAAGATACGTAAATGTGTGTTGGGCTTGAGTTTGCCATGTTATGATTTGAGCATATTTTTTATGCTAAATGTAGTACCTGTGAGGGTTTCTGGACAATATCTGTCATTGTTTTGTGTTGTTAATTGATTTACAATAATAACTATATACATATATTTATATAAAGCAGCATATTTGTCCACTCCCATGTTGATAAGAGTATTAAATACTTGACAAATCTCTCTTTAAGGTACATTTTGAACAGATTAAAAAATGTAAAAGCAATAATAACCAATATTAAGCTAATATTGTATCAGAAATAAAAGGCATTAATGTCATGTGTTAATGGAAAGTGGCAATATCTCAGTACAAAAAGAAAATCTATCTATCTTATGTGTTTTCTAATGCATAACTAACTGTTTTCAGTCGGATACTGCAGTATTACTGGAGGACTGTTCACAGCACTGTGTTTGCCAGTCTGGACACTTCAGCTGTAAGGAAATGAGCTGCAAGAAGGACGAAGAGTGTCGCAACAGGAATGGAGTAGTTGGCTGCTACTCCAAAGGTCAGATAATTACTGACTGTGATCTTTTAAAGCTAGGGTTGCTAATCGTCTTTTTTGTTATATTTGTTGAAATTCTCATTACATCCCGACAACAATCAAGAAAACAAATGCTCTGACAAAAAACAAAAAAAATCTGGCGTCTGTGGCTGTCGCAGGACTGTAACTAGAATGGCTCTCGGAGAGCGCAGACCTCCGCCAAGGTGTCCGAGTATGATTGCCCCACCTGTTCAGCTTCATCCATCGTAAGCATCGTAAAACACAAATTGGACAGAAACAAAATAAAACTCACCTAAGCCGTCGCTGCTACTCTTTCCATCACCAAGTGTGCTTTGGTCAAACGTTTATTCAAATCCATCCCAAACTTTTGGAGTCATCCTGCGAACAGACAAACAAACAAACACAAAAACCAACACTGGTGAAAACACAACCTCCTTGGCGGTGAATAAATCTGCTACCTGCCTGCATGCACTCATTGTGTCACCGGAGTCTTCCACTAGCAGCAAGCTTGACAGCAATGAGCACTAACAATAGCCATGTTTGTTGTTTACATTCATAATGGTAATTTTGGGGGAGTGGTTTTGGAGAAAAGCCTGACTGTCACTGTTGGCAACCTTCTCTCTAGATTTAGGGACTTTTGGAGCTAGTGCTGTTACTGCTTTCACTGGGAAAGAATTGGATCATATTAAAATCTAGAGTAATCTAAGCTAATTTAATCTAACATTACCAACCCTAGCTTTAATATTGTCTAAAATGTGTATGTTTGCATTTTTTTGAGTTTTTATAATTTACAGTAGACAGCTTGTTTGAGATATTCTGTGGGTTCTTTATAGAGCAACTTAAAAGCAGCTGAAAAAGAGAGAAACGTGCATCTCCTCATTACTGAGAGGCTCATACCTCTAACAGCATCAGCTGTATTACATGTGGTGCCTTCAAATGGGGTCGTGTTAACTGTTGAGTCCATATGAACGCTCCTTATATGGTACTCACGACTTCATGAGTGGAGAGTTTCTGAAAGCGCAGAGTTTGTTTGTTTGTTAAGTTCATTTCTTGTTGCATAACAAGTTAATATATTGTAATTTTGATCATTTTGTTTTTGTCCATAATCTGAGGAAAATGTTGATATTTTCAATGGTCTCATCTTTCTCCTCTGTCATTATGCCTTTGTATTTCCTGCATTATGTTACCCATTTGTTAGCTTGCAATTTTTTAGACACCGACAGTAACATTAATATTGCTGTTGCTTAGCAGTGTTCTTCACGACTTAACTACTTGAACACCAAACATATCATGTACACAGCTTCCCACGCTGTAAACCTGAGCTCACAAGTTTCATTTGAAGGCACCACAAGACTTAACGCCATTTTCCTTGCTGTTGTCCCTTGTACAATACGTTCAAATCACAACTTGAATAATCCTTTTTATTTTTACTAATAATGTGCGTGTGCATGTTGCAGACCCGTGTGCTGAGGTTGAGTGCAGGGTAAAGGAGCACTGTGAGGTGTTAGAAGACCAAGGGGTCTGTGTTCCTGACTCCAAGGCCTTATGCTGGGCTTTCGGCGACCCACACTACACCACGTTTGACGGCTGGAGCTACTCGTTCCAGGGAACCTGCACCTATGTCCTCGTCAACACCACAGGTACCAAACGAGGGAGATATCTATTGATTTGATCTGCTCAGGGTTCACACAGCAGGTTTGATTAATGAACTCACCTTGTCACCTGTTTCATTTTTATCCCACATACTGTCCCACATTTTCATCGGCTCAGGAAAGATGCTTTTTTAAAAATCAGTCTTTTATCCAACGGGCTGTGAAGAAAGCAGTGAAGGCTGTCGTCACGGTGCTGTGAAACTGAGCACACGTGGGTCAAGTGCAGGTTAACAGTGCACCGTTTTTGTGACGCTGTGCCTAACGGAGAAAATGATGAGTTACCGCAAACTCACAAGCTCTGCAGATTTTGGAGGAATATGATGGAAACTACCACAAAGAAAAGGAAGAGCGGCTACAACAAAGACTGTGAAACTACTTAGAAGTATTTATAAGCTGGTAGACGGTGATTCTCTGAGTTTTTTTGTGAAATTTGCCAGTTTTTCTTCAATTTCACACAACCACATGAAGCGTCACAGTTCATGTGAGTCTCATAAGAAGCTCAAAAATAGATGTATTGATCTACGGATGCATTCAGGCAAAGCATAGAGATGTTACAAGATAAGGGGCGGAGTAGAAATGTACTGTTTATTATTTAAGTTAGATATACATTATATCAAAATTGTAGACTACCTCTCAGCCTTGGTAACGTGTCCCACATTGTCCCACACAAACATATTGTTTGTCTCACTTTTGGTTTGCTGGGATGGGACACAATTGTTGTTGTTACAAACAACAAAACGTGATGCATTGTGTCTAGCTGTGAGTCATATAATGGAAATCAGCCAAACCTGGGCTGATATATATAAACAAAACTCACACAATTTTACTAAAACACTGCATGACACATATGCAGTGGTAAAAAGTTGATACCCAGTTGACTTGCTAGCATTAACATGAATTATGGTGACTTCCTCAGGTCTTGACCCATCCCTGCCAAAAAGTTGACACCCAGCTGACTTGCTAGCATTAACATGAATTATGGTGACTTCCTCAGGTCTTGACCCATCCCTGCCAGAAGTAACTGTGACCACCAAGAATGAGCTCCGAGGGAACTCTGAAGGCTCCTTTGTGCGTTCGGCCACTGTGGAGATTTTGGGCCACCGTATATTCATCCCAAGGACTGAAAGAGGTGTCGTATTGGTGGGTCTTACTTTAGAATATCAAAAGAAAAAAATTGAGTCACCTATGTATCGCAATTTTTTTCTGATTTTGAAATTTAATTTTTAATGTCAGAATCACTATATTTGCTTTATTTGAGTCTATGCGGAGGTAGAAGGAAGTTACCGCTTTTATTGTTTATTGTTGTTTACGTGATGTCATATCCATTTTATATCTGTCAACCAAAACAAATCACAGCGAGCTGAAACGAGAAAGTACAAAACTGGAACTATATATATACAAAATACATACTGTATATGGAAATAAGATCGATTGGATTATATTCACCAAGTATGTATTTATGTATATGTATGTCCCTTATAAATTAAAAAGCAGATATCACTAATTTGTGAGGGAAATGTATTAATGCCTTGATTTTGGGGCTGCTGGAAAAATGTAATAAATAAGTCCTGACAATGATCCTGATATATTTGACTTTAGGACATCTCTGACTACATACATGCTGAAAATCAGACATCTTTACTGAATCAATTTAAAGATTTTCCAAAGTAAAAGTCCCTAGAAATGTAGGATTCAACTTTTTCCCATAGTCTAGTGTTTAAAAAAGTTAACAAAAATCACAAAAATTTGTAATATTGAACTAGAATCCTTATCGAACCAGCACCCAAATATTGTGATAGTATTGAACCAGGAGATAGATGTATCGTCCCAGCTCTTGTTTCAGTTTCTCTCTCTCTCTCTCTCTCTCTCTCTCTCTCTCTAGGTGGACGGTATTAAGACAGAGCTTCCTGTCTTTCTTGAAGGAGGCAGCCTCTCCATAACACAGTCTGGTATAAGAGGCATACTCCAGAGTGACACTGGCATCAAAGTCACTTTTGATTGGTCCACACTTGTCATGGTGTCCATCAGCAGCAGTTACTACGGTAACGTCGCTGGGCTCTGTGGCAACTACAACGGCAACAAGGAGGACGAGCTGACGACGCTCGGAGGCAACAAAGCTGCTAATGTGACGGCCTGGGCTGAGACATGGAGCATCGAGGACTACGACCCCTTCTGTTACCATTACTGTGACGGCGTGTGTCCTCAGTGCTCAGATGAGGACCGCAAAAAGTGTGTATTACTGAGTATTTTATTAACTTCAAAGTCCCATGTTGTAGAAAGTGAGATTTCTGGGATCCCAGCAAACTAAATGTGGCAATGCTAGCAGCTCCCAGTGGCTTTGCCCGCTGTAGCGTAACTTCAGCGAGTTTCCGACAGACCGTATGTGTGTGGCGGCTGACAGTAAACCCCTCTGCTCCTCCTCAGGTACACTGGTCCAGAGTACTGTGGGATTCTGAGCAACAAGAAGGGGCCTTTCGCTGGTTGTCACGATCACGTGCTGGTAGCAGAGGCTGTGTCCAACTGTTTGTATGACGTCTGCATCAACGAAGGACGGCATGAAGTGCTGTGTGAGGCCCTGAGCAGCTACCTGACAAAGTGCCAGGAAGCTGGAGCCTCAGTGTTGCCATGGAGACAACTGGCCAACTGTCGTGAGTTACATACAGTGCATTTTAGGGATGTTAATAATTAATTGTTTAACCGATAACTGACATGAGGCATTTTAACCCATTACTGCTATCGGTTAAACAGTTAAAAAAAAAATATTAGCAGCTGTGAACTGGAGACAGTGAATGCAGCACCGTGGCTGCTACCGTAACTCTCCTGATAGTGAACTGGAGACCGTGAACACAGCACCGTAGCTGCTACAGTAACTCTCCTGACAGTGAACCAGAGACAGCGAACACAGCACCGTGGCTGCTACAGTAACTCTCCTGGCAGTAAACTGGAGACAGTGAACACAGCACTGTGGCTGCTACAGTATCTCTCCTGACAGTGAACTGGAGACAGTGAACGCAGCACCGTGGCTGCTACAGTAACTCTCCTGACAGTGAACCGGAGACAATGAATGCAGCACGGTGGCTGCTACTGTAACTCTCCTGATAGTGAAATGGAGAACGTGAACGCAGCACCGTGGCTGCTACAGTAGCTCTCCTGACAGTGAACCAGAGACAATGAATGCAGCACCGTGGCTGCTACAGTAACTCTCCTGACAGTGAACCGGAGACAATGAATGCAGCACGGTGGCTGCTACAGTAGCTCTCCTGACAGTGAACCAGAGACAATGAATGCAGCACCGTGGCTGCACAGTAGCTCTCCTGACAGTGAACCGGAGACAATGAATGCAGCACCGTGGCTGCTACAGTAACTCTCCTGACAGTGAACCGGAGACAATGAATGCAGCACCGTGGCTGCTACAGTAGCTCTCCTGACAGTGAACCGGAGACAATGAATGCAGCACGGTGGCCGCTACTGTAGCTCTCCTGATAGTGAAATGGAGACCGTGAACGCAGCACCGTGGCTGCTACATTAGCTCTCCTGACAGTGAACCAGAGACAATGAATGCAGCACCGTGGCTGCTACAGTAACTCTCCTGACAGTGAACCGGAGACAATGAATGCAGCACCGTGGCTGCTACAGTAGCTCTCCTGACAGTGAACTGGAGACAATGAATGCAGCACCGTGGCTGCTACAGTAACTCACCTGACAGTGAACTGGAGACAGTGAACACAATTTAAGCAGGCTTAGAAAGCGACTGTGTTATCAAAATTATGTACAGATTGTTTTTGAACCTTCAGCAAGGCACTTGGAAACAGGTAGTGAGCTACTTGTTAGAGAACCCTGAGTTATATAGACTGAACTACTACAGTACAGACAGGCATTATGTCAATCTAGTGTGCTGTGCAGGGATAGTGCCACACCCCCAGTGTTCAACACAAAGTAGACACTTTATCTCGACTGAGCATCAACAGAACACCTCCTCTCCTCTCTGTCTGTCCACTAACCTCTTCCTCACTCCTGATGTGCCTCCAGCTGTTCCCTGTCCAGCCCACAGCCAGTACAAGGTGTGTGGATCAGCCTGTCCAGCTACCTGTGGTCCTCAGCCAGAGGTGTGTCCTAAGGTCTGTGTGGAAGGCTGCTTCTGTGACCCGGGATATGTGCTCAGCGGACAAGAGTCAGTACAACACATTCACCCATTCATTTACAGCAGCAGTAGGCAAGATTCGAGCAAATGTGATTAAAATAGTTATTTTTTTTATGAAGTCACTATAGCACTATATTCTGACAGTAGTACACGAAACAGTTCATCTGAACTAAATCATGTTGCTCACAAAGTTTCTCATTTTACAGTAACTATAAGATTTTTCTGACAACATCTAAGCAGAGGAATAGTCATTACAGTACTTATTATTTTTGCTGGGTATCTGTCAGGTGCGTTATCAGGGAGAAGGGCTGTGGCTGTAACCATGACGGCCACTACTACCGGCCAGGTGTGACGTTCTGGGCCGACTCACAGTGTAAGGAGAAGTGTGTGTGTGATGCAGCGACAAAAAAGGTGAAATGTGAGCAGACCAGGTGTCGAATCGGAGAGAAATGCGGCGTTGTGGACGGAGTCCAAGACTGTTACCCTGTCAGCTTCAAGACCTGCACTGCACGCGGCGATCCACACTTCCAGACCTTCGACGGACGGAAGTTTGACTTCCAGGGCAACTGTGTGTACAGGCTGGCCAGTGTGTGTGGAGATACTACAGGTCTGAAGCTGTTTGAGGTGAGGCCAACAGCACACACCCATGGATGTATGAAGAGAACTGAACACAGTGTTGGAGGTGGAGCCCCGTTCATTCCTATGAAAGCTGCTCAGTGGCGCATGAGGTCAATGGGTAGACTTCAAGGTCTGGCAAAGTACCCGGATCTTCTGGGTCTCACTGGGTCCTAGTGTACATGTACAGTAGCGTCCGCTCGGTCACATGACTCGGTCGCGGGGTCCCAATGTCACGGCTTGTGCTGTCGTCACGGACTGGGTCTCCATAGACATAAACAGAGGAAGGAAATAACTCTGGATTCGGTTATTAGTGCGTTTTACAACTTTTAGTTTTGAGTTTAAGACGTCTCTTTCTTAATGTAAGTCTATGGGAAAAGGTCATTTTGGGCATAATGGCATCACGTGAAGGAAACAGATGTTGCCGTACTATTGTGGACCACTACGATCATGTTGGGGTCAACAACCAGCGCTCTTCCTGGGAGCTTGCACACACCCAGAGTACAGCTATTATTCATAGTTTTCACGTGACGTCACGGCCCTTTGGGAACGCCCACCTGGAGGGCAAAACAAAGCTGCCCTACCTTGTCCATCAGCGACCCTTCAGCTTTTACAACATTGTTAATCAAAATATGAGATAGCTGTTGTTCAATTTGATGCACAAACCAAAGAGAAGTTGAGTCTAGGCTGTGTTTTTACAGTCCCGTCTCAGAACCAAAACCCAGGGCAGAGGATTATGGATTTGTGCAATTAAATTAGACGTGCCGCTGTCCCTGGCGCGAGGCTCACTAGCGGCCTACACTGACTGAAACCGATCCCCATGCAGCCAACGACTATGATCAAGCTAGCCATCTCTCCCACCTCCGTAGTCAAGCCAGTTCATTTAACTATTCAACCATTTTCCAGACACAAGCAGCGTTACTACATCTGCTCTGCCTGCGTCCGTCTCCAGTGGAGTGACAGCTAGCTTGACTGCAATAACCAACGTTAATTTCTTGTCCTTCACCTCTCAAACAAAAGGTTTAGTGACCAGATGTAAACTACAGATAACTGTGACATTAAGCTTTTATCTTGGCGGCAGCATAAGGGATGGAGTCTCTACAAGATATAACGTTATGTAGCTAAACATCACCAAAGTGCAGCTCCGGGGATGTAGCTGAGATAACTTTTCAACTAGCCAGCAATCAACCAGCTAGCTGTACATCAAAAGAACAAAGAAGTAGTCTTGTTAATCCTAATTCTGTGATCAGTTTGATTTGTTTCCTTTACCCTTCCCCTGCCCTCTTCTTTCCTACTACATATCTTTTCTACTCTTAGGTCAACCTGGAGAATAACAACCGTGGCAACAAAAGAGTGTCATATGCTAAAGTGGTGTATGTTAAAGTCTACGGCAACACATACACCCTATCGGCAGACTATCCAGGCAGAGTACTGGTAAGAAACATTCACACAGAGGCCCTGTTCACACCTGGTATGAAGGATCCGATCACGGGTGCACAGCTCTAAGTGCGTCTGCTCACAGCTGGTATCACAGCGTGTCCACACAGGGAACGTCAGCAGCGCATGGCGGCTGCAGAACCTGTTGTTTTCTTTATTTGGTCATCCATGTTAACAGGTTAGAGCAGCCACATAGCCAACGTTAGCATTATTATTATTAACTGTTATGTATAAATTACCGCACGGTTCTTAACCTTTTTCTGTATAAAAAAATTATAAATGACATTTGTAATGAAATGAAATGGCCATTATGACATACAAACTCTATGTAGAAAGAAAGGGCTGACAGTATGGTGCTAATTTTGAAAAATGTTCTTAATCAATAACTGACCCTCGTTAACCGATTATTAAGAGATTTGTGCCTCACAGCTGCAGTATATGAGCACAAAAGACAGCTGTCATAGTGCTGCGTTCACAGTCTCCAGTTCACTGTCAGGAGAGCTACTATAGCAGCCATGGTGCTGCGTTCACTGTCCTCAGTTCACCGTCAGGAGAGTAGTGTAACAGCAGGTGTGGGTTTGTTGGTGGTGTTATAGCTGTGTGTATCAGGTGTTGTATCTGTAGCAGACAGTGTGTGTATAGTTTATTTGTCGGTGAATAAATGCTACGAGGCTACAAGCTACAACTCCTCCGCTGGAAGTCCAGAGCAACTTCCTGTATCAATGCTGGCTCTCTCTTAAGGTGGACCAGCTTTTCCCCGCTCCTCTGCATTTTTCTCAACTTTGAGTAATTATTAATATTTCTTTTAACGGTTTAATCAATAATGTAAATCAGTTAAAATGCTCAGTGTTGGTTATCGGTAACATCCCTATACCAGCACAAATCTAATATTGACCAATATTGGTCTCACCGGTCGACTTTAACTGCAAAGCTCTTGACCAGCATTCCTCACCGCAGCATATTTGTACAAGTACAAATACAACCCATAACCCAGTGTGTGTGTGTGTGTGTGTGTGTGTGTGTGTGTGTGTGTGTGTGTGTGTGTGTGTGTGTGTGTGTGTGTGTGTGTGTTTTCCCTCCAGGTGAACGGGCTTGTATACTCCCTACCATTCTCCAATACATCCAGTCAATCAGTCCAGGTTTATCGCAGGCACAGACTGGCTGTCATTGACACAAACTTTCTTAAGGTAACACTCACACATACAATATTGTCATATACTGTGCATAGTATTTGTAATGCTATACACAGATACAGAGTTGCGTTTATATTTTCTATGTTAGTTTTAGTAGTCTGGTATATTTATAGTGTATTCTGATATTCATATTGTGTATTTTTTAGATATCTATCTTTATTGTGTTGAAATGTACAAAGTTAACACAATAACGCGTTAACACAAATTACTTTTAATTCCACTATTTCTTTAATGCATTAACACAACTTGTGATTTTTTGCTTGTAGTGGCTCAGTCTTAAAGCCAGAGTGAAGACACTGGTATCTCATGAAACTAGAAAACCTGATGAAACCGTCGGGACCAACCATGTCATACTAGCATACCACAAAGGAGGCTAAATAATACTCAAAACGTGCTGAAGTTTGGCAAGGAAAAACTGGCATTTCCATTTTCAAAGGGGTCTCTTGACCTCTGACCTCCAGATATGTGAATGTAAATGGGTTCTATTGGTACCCACGAGTCTCCCCTTTACAGACATGCCCACTTTATGATAATCACATACAGTATAAATGTTTTATTGTCTCCTATTCTAAAATTATGTATTTAAATATTCCTGCATACTGGGGTCCCTAAACAGTCTTGAATTACATAAACTGGGTCTCACTGTAAAACTGAGACTCTTGTGGATCCAGTGAGTCCAACTCTATTCATGTGTGATGATGTTAGTCCCCATAGGAGCCATTTCATTGTAGTGAGACCATTTTTTAAACATGACCTCACTGTATAAAATGACCTGTGGTGACCTCTAGGATAATCACAGCCTCATGAAACTTTACAGCCACAAACTAGAGACCAAGAGCATTCAGAGGATGAATGGCTTTCCTAGGTAGATTTACAATAAGGGGGTTTCTGAGCAGTTTACACAAGTGCTCGACATCCAATGACTGAAAAAATCCAATTCTTGCAGAAATCTTCAAATGTCAAATGTTTTGATCCCAAATCACAGCATGACTTTTTCTATGGTGTTCCTGAAGGACTTGATGTCTTAATCCTTTTCTTTTCTCTGATAAATTTATCACTAAATCTGTGTAACAAATGGTATCAATCCATAAATTGCTGCAACAACTTACGAGACATAATAGAGCATGGGGAGGGACATCATATACTTCTGTTATAATGTTCTAAACCATTATCACAATTCATTGTAATTAATTAATTCATTATTATTATTTTATTTCCGATTAGAACAACTTGTCACAGTGCTGAGCTGCATCTCAAATTAATTATCAGGTTCTCAGCTTTCAGATGATGTTCACCACTTCTATGTGACATCTACTGTTTACCTGCTATCTCTCCCTAAAGACCCCTTGTACCCCCCTAAAAAAGACTAAAATGGTTCTGTTGTGGGTCTCAGAGGGTTAATTACATTCATATTACATCTATGAACTAGTAGAATGATTGAACATCTTCATGATTGTTGGTTCTGTTTCCTTAATGCTACTCTAAGCCTGAACTTTTATATCAATTCTTTATATCCCACATTGCTAAAGGTCTCCTTTGACTTTGCGAGTGCAGTGAGGGTGGAGCTGGCGACTAGTTATCACAATTCAATCTGCGGTCTTTGTGGAAACCTCAACGGTGACCCTGCTGATGACCTGAAGTTGCCCAACGGGAAGCTGGCGTCCAGCGCCAATGAGTTTGGAGTGAGCCAGTGGCTGGCGGATGTGGGGGGCTGCTCAAAGGAGTGTAAGCAGCTGATGTTTTCTATCTTCAGCACTGTGCATCTTTACTCAATATTATTTCAGTTTCTTAACGTACATATGATGTCACTTTTACAGGTTGGTTTCGTAATGCCACTGTGTCTTTATAATGATGTGTGACGATTTTGTGCCACCAGGTAAAGACTGTGCTCAGCCGCTCCCCCCGACTTCAAACCACCCAGCTACACGTCAGTCTGTGACGTCATAACGGCGAAGGATGGACCGCTGGCTGACTGCGTAGGCAGAGTAGACTCCGAGCAGTACCGCAAGGACTGCATCTACGACGTGGTGCTTAATGACGGCAAACAGGAGTCGGCCTGTGACACCATCAGCGACTACGTGGAGGAGTGTCAGAGAAAAGGAGGCTGTGTGAAGCCGTGGAGGACGAGGCGCTTCTGCTGTGAGTGCTCCCTCCTCACCAGACTGATCAATGTTAATTACACAGTTAAACTAGGGCTGTCAGTTGATTCAAATATTTCATTAATCCCACATTAATCACATCTTTTATCTGTTCAAAATGTACCTTAAAGGGAGGTTTGTCAAGTATTTAATACTCTTAACAGCATGGGAGTGGACACATGTACGGTAAATGTATGCATATATTTATTATTGGAAATCAGTGAACAACATAAAACAATGACAGATATTGTCCAGAAACCCTCACAGGTACTGCATTTAGCAATTAAAAATATGCTCAAATCATAACATGGCAAAACTGCATGTGATTATCATAAAGTGGGCATGTCTGTAAAGGGGAGACTCGTAGGTTCCCATAGAACCCATTTACATTCACATATCTGGAGGTCAGAGGTCAAGAAACCCCTTTGAAAATGGCCATGACAGTTTTTCCTCACCAAGGTTTTAGCACAACTTTGGAGCGTTACTTATCCTCCTTCAGTACAAGCTAGTATGACATACTTGGTACCTATGGATTCTTTAGGTTTTGTAGTTTCATATGATACCAGTATCTTCACTCTAGCTTTAATTGAGATGCTATAACCCAAAAATCACAAGTTTCATTAATGTGTTAAAGGCATTCGTGGCGTTAAAACCAATTTGCCTTAATGTGTCATTATTGTGTTCATTTTGACAGCCCTAACGACAAACAACGGATTAACTGTATTTTTATTTTATTTTTCATAACAAAACCAGATATAAATGAATACTAATGTTGAATATTGTTAAAAACAAACAGAGGGACCAAGAATGGGAACAACAATCTATTTAAACTGATCGACTGCTTAAAATTTGTGTTTTTTTGAGGTTTGGTGTAAGAAATTGAAAAAAAGTGAACAGAGAACATAGTTATATTTCTGTTATACCGTTAGTATGTCACATTTTCTGTGTTTATAGGTTTTCTAGTTTCATATGATACCAGTATTTTCTAGCTTTAAAACTGAGCCACTACATCCTCTGAAACATCAATTGTATTTAAGAAATTAGTGACGATTTTGTATTGTTATCGTGGTAACTTTGACAGCTCAAAGTTAAACGTATGCTGTAGTGACATGATCGAGTTGTACTTTGTGTAATCTGATTACCATTCTGTGTGTGTCAGGGATGCAGTGTGCAGCCAACAGTATGTACAGTCTCACAGCTCCTGGCTGTCCAATCAGCTGCACTTCGCCATCGTCACCTGCTGAGTGTAAAACCCCACCCAGCGAGGGCTGTGTGTGTAACCCTGGTTACCTGCTGAGTCAGGTAATCCTCCACATTGACTGATTTTTTTTTTATTTTTGGCATTAGTTTTAATTTTATTATTATTATGTTATAATTTTAGTTTAGTTTGATGTATGAAGTTATAAGCTGCTTAAAGGTAGCGTTAGGAAGTTCTGATATCTATTTCATATTACTGTGAAAACATCTCCTTCAAACAACTGGATTTATTCAAGTTTCTCGCTGAAAACTACATTTTACAAGGTTACATTTGAACGCATCATGATAACGTTGCAATTTTACATCACCCAATTTTCCATCAATAGTAATTTTTACCAAGTAGAGCTTGAATGCCTCATAATAATAACTAAATGGTGCCTATGTTAACGTTAGTAGCTTCATTATTTAGCCAACAGCTTACGTTACTAACTCTCCTGTTGATTTCAACACAGATTTGTTGTTTACAATGTTGCATTATCAGGGAAACAATAGGATAGGTGGTTAGTAGTAGTAGCGCTACGCTTTTGAGTGCTTTTGTTTTCTCCGCCATGGCTTCGGTCCTAAATAAAATGGGATACAGCTTGCATATGCATCCTTGTGCATGTTTAACGGTCCAAAATAGGGAAGCTAATTTTGAAAAAAAAAAAAAAAAAAATTCTTAACCGATAACCAATCCTCCTTAACTGACAAGGTTTGTGCCTCGCATGCAGCGGTGCGCCAGCTGCAGTATATGAGCACAACAACTGAGTCAACAGCTCACCGTCATGAGAGTTACTGTAGCAGCCACGGTGCTGCGTTCACTGTCTCCACTTCACCGTCAGGAGAGTTACTGTAGCAGCCATGGTGCTGCGTTCACTGTCTCCACTTCACCGTCAGGAGAGTTACTGTAGCAGCCACGGTGCTGCATTCACTGTCTCCACTTCACCGTCAGGAGAGTTACTGTAGCAGCCATGGTGCTGCGTTCATTGTCTCCAGTCAGGAGAGTTACTGTAGCTGTATTAATGTAGTATCAATATCCCTAGTCATAAAGCATCAATAAGGGCAATCGACAGACATGGAGGCAAGAGATGCCAAGGTATCAGACAACTAGGAACCGGTTCTTTTTTCCCATCTCTAGCGTTTTCCCTTCCTGCCAAAGTGGCGGGTGGCCCGAGAATTTACCAGCATTTGGTGGGTGCTAATTTCAGACCCTGACGCATACTATCAGTGTTCCAATTATGAGGGGAACCTCAGAAAATTTTCTGCACTGTAAGAGATCCCTGGCCCCAAAAGGTTCGAGAACCCCTGGTCTACACTAAAAAGGTGTGTGGCTGACATTACACTACAACAATGTGAGATTGTCCTGACTGACCTTTGACCTTCTAGGATCGCTGTGTGCCCCTGGCTGAGTGCGGCTGCAGCTCAAACGGTCGGTACGTCGTGTCTGGTCAGAGCTTCTATGGCGACGCCGACTGCCAGCACCTCTGTGTGTGTAACGGAGGGACGCTGTCCTGTAAGATCAAACCCTGTGAAGGAAAG
This sequence comes from Pterois miles, assembly GCA_947000775.1. Taxonomy (NCBI): domain Eukaryota; kingdom Metazoa; phylum Chordata; class Actinopteri; order Perciformes; family Scorpaenidae; genus Pterois; species Pterois miles. Next base: position 4,423,139 of record CAMQGK010000568.1, on the reverse strand, counting down.
CAGAGCTGTGGGGTGCAGAAGGGAGTGAGGGGTTGCTACGCCGCCATTGGCCTTCAGCAAGGAGGATAGAACCGGGACAATGTCATCGTCTCTCAATTCAGTCAGGTTTTTTTTAGGGAGAATACATCCAGCAATGTTGTGTCTATACTAGAGATGCACCGATTTCTAGAAGCTGTATACAATCATGAAAAATATATATACAGTCATGAAAAAGCTTGGGAACCCCTCTTAATTGTTTTGATTTTTGTTCACCTTTAGCTGGTACTTCCAAAGAAGCAACTGAAGCAATGACATTGTCATTGTCTTGTTGGAATATCCAACCCCTGCGCAACTTCAACTTTGTGACTGATGCTTGCACATTATCCTGAAGAATCTGTTGATACTGGGTTGAATTCATCTGACCCTCGACTTTAACAAGGGCCCCAGTCCCTGAAGTAGACACACAGCCACCAAATTTGACAGTAGGCAGCAGATGTTTCACTTGAAGTGCAGAGTTTGTCTTTCGTCATGCAAAGCGCTTTATGTTATGACCAAATAACTCAATTTGTGTCTCATCAGTCCAAAGCACTTTTTTCCAAAATGAATCTGGCTGGTCTAAATTAGCTTTTGCATACTCAAAGCTGTGGCGTGGGCACAGAAAGGGCTTCGTTTTCATCACCTGGCCATACAGATGTTCTTTGTGCAAATTGCATTGAATTGTGGAACAATGTACTGATACACCATCTGCAGCCAGATGTTGTTGCAGGTTTTTGGAGGTGATCTAATCCAACCTATTTGCTGTTTCAAGTCACCAGTTTTACATGCTGTTACATGCAATCAAATCAGCAAAATCACAAGGGTACCCGTATTTTTGCACGGCTAGTTTTACACATTTGATTTAATTTTCATATAACTAAATACTGCTTCAATAAAAAATCTGTTTGGAAAAGAACCCAGGGCTTAGATATTCCTGGTGAATGAAAGACAAACCACGTTTAGATTTTTTTGGGTGGATTATTATGCAGGCTCAGAGGGGTTCCCAAACTTTTTCATGACAAATTGCAAATTCTGAAAGATCAATTTCGCAAATGCGTTACAGAAATTAGAGGCATTTAAACAGTTTATACAGTCCTAGTAATTACAGTTCAAGTGTAAACCTAAACAGGAATTTAAATTCCAGTATAAAACATACATAAATGTAGCGTATAAACATAGAACTGATTTGAATAGATCGGCTTCATTGTCACCGATGCCCGATCCATGTATTTTTAGTCCAATATCCGATCCGGTATTGGTATCGGTGCATCCCTAGTTTAAACTGTAGGCTATCGTTATAGATTCTTCAACTGCATTCAGAAAATAAAAGCTACAGGAAATATAAAATCTAGTAATTTCACATTTAAACCCCCCTCCAGCCAGTTTTACTTCCTGTTTTTTGGTTAACGTTCTTCCTCAAACAGAGAATCAGAGAGTCAGACGTAATTCATCACCATGGCAACAAGATTGCATCGATTGTCAACCCAGTTTAGATTAAAATACAGTTCATCAGCACACAAATGAGACCAGAATTACCTCAGCTCACCGACTCTCTCTCAGTCGCTCTCCTCCTCAGCGTCTCCTCGTGGTGAGGCGGCCGTCTGGCTGCTGCTGCACCGCACGTTGTTGAGGTCCAACGTTTGGAAAGCAGTTTAGGAAACCGTAAAGAAGAGAGCAAGAGAGAGAGAGACAGTCAGTGTGCTGTGTTAACTCTGCTGGTGGGATTATGTGTAATTTTCTGTTGATTGAACCTGCTCACCATACACACAAATACCATTGTGAAAATAAACACACTAACCAAAAGTGGAGGAAACTAAAAATAAAATGAAAAACTTGCAGCCTGCAGCTTTTACTATAGTCATACGTCATATTCACATTTTACCAACAACCTCTTTTTTTTAACTTTGAGCACAAAATTATTTGTCAAATACTTTTTGGCAATCAGTGTGGCTATTCAACTTAGTCAGGAAATGACTTGAATAGATATGAAACATCATAGAAATGCCAAATACACTGGAGGGGGGCTTTAAATATATCAATAGTTCAGTTGTCAAAGTCTGGTCATAAAGGTCTTTTCTTATTCAAATGTGTAATAAATCATTGTTTGTTGAGTTTTCTTACATTTTGCTTACAAAATGTCTTTATTGCAGTAATTTATTCCAGGTTACATACTGTATTCTGAATACTGTGTGATACGGTTTCTGCTGTTAGAGACGTGTTGATTGAGCCGGTTGTTTAGGAGGCTGCTGTTAAATCTCTGAAACACACTGAACCTACATGATGGAGGGTGTTTCTGCAGTACGAAACAACGATAGATTCATCATGATTTCACCGTAGAATCAGAAAATGAAGATTTTTACTGCTCTGTTTCAATGTTTGTCAGCCACATCTTTCCCTCATTATACATTTCAGTCTACACTAATCAAGTATTTCTTATGATCATTAAAACCATTTCAGCAACATCACCATCTGTTGTGTCTGTGATTGAAAATGGGTTCTGTGGGTCCCCATGAGTGCTTTACAGACATGTCACTTCATGATGATCACATGCAGCTTTTTCAGTGCAGTATAAATGTATTTTCACATATTATAAAATGCACTGCAGTGCAATTTCTGCACACTGGGGTCCATAAACAGTCTTGAATGACATAAATTGGGTATCACAGACTCTTGTGGATCCAATGAGTCCAACTGTATTCATGTGTAATGATGTTAGTCCCCATAGGAGCCATTGCATTGACCTCACTGTATAAAATGACCTGTGGTGACCTCTAGGATAATCACTAGAGACCTGGAGCATTCAGAGGATGGATGGCTTTCCTAGTTAGACTGACAATAAGGGGGTTTCTGAGCAGTTTACACAACACAGGTGCTCGATATCCTATCACCAAAAAATGCAATTCTTGCAAAAATTTCCAAAGGTTTTTGATCCCAGATCACAGAACGGTTTTTCTACGGTGTTCCTCAAGGGCTTTGAATCTTAATGTGGTATTTTGGAGGGATTATTAATCATTTTTATCAATTCTCCAGTGGTTAAAAAAATGGTTATATTTGGCACCAAATCTGTGTAACAAATGGTATCAACCCACAAATTACTGCAACATCTTATGAGACATAACAGAGCATGGGGGTGGACATCATATAATTCAATCCAGTTCATCAGTCGATTTTATAAGGAAACAAAAAATAGCCCCCTCTGGTATTACAAGGTTATCGGTTCAACTCAGTTCAGTCACTTAACAAAAAAAAACTTAATTCAGTAAATTTACCGTTCAAAAACAAAATGAAAGAGAAGACTGACTCACGGGCTGAGATTATTGATCCTCTGTCTCCAGAGACGTTTATGTCAGATCCTGGACAGAGAGACGGGTTCCTGGAGGAACGGTGAGGACGCCACTATGAGGTCCACGACTCCATGGGCCAGCACACACCACTGAATCACAGTCAAACACAGGCTAACACGGTGCAAAGGTCCAGTAGGCTACGTAGAGGAGGTCTGGACTTCTCTCACCTGCTGCTGCTGCAGGGACACAACGGGGCCAGACTTCCTGAAAGTGGGTAAATAGAGCCATCTCATAGGTTGACAGGACTGGTGTGTGTGTGTGTGTGTGTGTGTGTGTGTACTTGTACAGCTATCATTGGGAGGCCCAGTTTGAGTTTTAGACCTTCAGAGTGAGGACATTTTTGGAAAGTGACGACATTTTGGCTGGTCCTCACCTTCAGACCGACCTTCAAAGGCCTTTTTGAGGGTTCAAACTTGGTTTTAAGGGCTAGGTTAGAATTAGGTTTAGGTTAGGGTTAGGGTAAGGGTTGGGGTCAGGCATTTTGTTGTGATGGTTAGAGTTAGGGTAAGGGGCTAGGGAATGCATTATGTCAATGAGTGTCCTCACAAAGATACTGTACAAACCTGTGTGTGTGTGGAGGTGAGTGAGAACAAAAACAAAATAAACATACTATTTCTTTTTTGGGCAATCGCCACAACCCCAATGAAGCAGACAATAGATAGATATATGATATAGAGACAGAATGACATTTTTATTTAATGGGTAAGGAGACAAAAACAAATTTATCTAATTTGAGACAAAAATGTGCTGATCATATAGTCATATTTAAACAACAGACAAGACAGAAATGTTAAAGGATCAATCTGGTGTTTTTTCTGTACTATCCAATCATCAACAAATGATAATAGAAGTAACTACGTTTTCAGTTCGTCAGACCTTCATCAGAGCAAACGTCATCATACATCATGCTCCGATGAAGTTCTGCTTAATATTAAAGAAGCTGGTGGAACGCTGCAGAGATCTAAGTGTGAGGAAATCCTTTCTATTAGCATTTGGACTCATTTATGTTTCCAGCAGCTTAGCTAAGATTTAGAGGGTGGAGCGGTTGTTCGTCCCGCATTATCATCAACAAATCTCACGAAAAGACAGAAACCAAAAACGTTAGTGTCTTTCAACACTTTGACTTACCTACAGATGTTAAAATAACTATCGCCATGATAACTTTTGCCTTTGTTGGATTAGTAATTATTGAAATTAGGAATTATGATGTTTAGATTTAATATCCTTTTCTTCTGTTGTCGGAGAAACCAGTTGAACTGTGCAATATATAAAAATGAGTGGACCGGCTCTCCTGCCTTTGCTCATCGAACAGACAAGACACTGAGCTGGTAATAATCCTTAAAGCGGTCTATCCTACTGTGAAATCAGTATTCCTTCACATTAAGGCACAACCTGCCTACTTCTGAGGAGCATGGTGAAAGTCGAAAGAGGTGAAAACTCCGTGTATCTTTTGGTTGTTTGATTTTCTTTCACAAAAGGCTATTAAAATACAAAAAAGGAGTGTTTATTTGATTTTAATTTTTCAAAAAAAGTTTTTTATACCCTGGACAAAAGGTGATGAACACTGTTTAACACTGAATGTTTTTCCCAATAAAAAAAATCACCAAAATAATGCAAAAAGTAGTATAATAAAGAAGAGGCCATTGATGTGTGAAGTAATTTTGATGGTACTACACTGCATAAGACTGAAGTTATTGAATATTTATTTTTAGAGCGTCTCTTTTCAGCGTTGCACTTTGTAGACGGTCCCTGACCTCTCCTCTCACAGCTCGCTGCCCATAGAGGCCAGTGGTATGTCCAGCTCAGAGGATGACTCGTTGTGATTAAAATTAGCTTGTAGCTCGCTGTCTACCTCACTACAGTTAGAAAGAGACAACGACGTCTGTGTTTTAACAACGTTTTGTTTGAGTTATTGATCCAGGAAGTTTGAATCTGGGAATATCTTTCCAACTTTACCAAAGTCATTATGGTTCTCATAAGAGCTCCGACACAACTACCAGTCAAAGAACATGAATAAACAGACGTTTTATCATTTCTGTCTAATGGTTTTATGTTTTGTTTTTAGTAGAAAGTAGAAGAAGGGAAGAAGAAAGGAAAGAAGAAAAGGAAAATCAAAGTTTTAAAAGCTTTGTTCATCCCTTTTTGACCCCGATAAAGAAAAAAAAGCCTTGTATTTAAATAAAATACCCAGTAATTTTTTTTATTTTAACATCCTTTTGTGAAAGCAAAATTAAACGACCAAAAGATACACAGACCAAAACTTGTAGTTTACTCTGAGACCCACGTGGTCATCGGCGTCATCAAGGCCAAAAGCAGAAACATGTTGGTCTGACCAGAACACCAAGACTGCCCCACTGCAAATGGTGGACACTGGTACCTGCTGTTACAGCTACAGTATGGCAGCTGTACACTATAGTGAGTAAAAACAGAAATACAGGGTATTTATATCTTCAGCATTTTAACCATTAAATTGGATAAGTTCCTATATACAGAATTTCTTAGATAGATTTGCCTGAAACTAAACAGTTTAGAAGTTACTGCAGCGTGAATGCAGCCAGATTTACAGCTCTGAATACTTGTTGACACTGTGATAACGGTCAGATCAGCTAAGGTGCTTTATACTAAAGGACACAAGTTCATTGGTCTCACTAAGCTCCTCATGTGAATAGACAGGAAGACGTGAGCACTTGTCTGCCTCGCAGCTTCTGTCCTCAACTCTATTCTGTTGGTAGACGTGTATTTTATTATAATATATCTTATCTATAGGCTACATATCTACCGACTGTCAGACAAGGCACAGGAAGCGCAATATTATCTTGTGTTTTTGTTCCGGTTCGTCTGCTCACTCGCTTGCATCTCCGGCTCTGAAGCTCTGTACACCACTGTTTCCTGGCAAAGGCAGCAGTGCCAACTGTTAATAATTAACCGTTTAAGCATTAAGCATGTTCACAGATTAACGCTATAGTAAAAGGTTAAAACGAATAATGATAATAATTACTTAAAAAGCTCAGAAAAACTCAGAAGAGTGGCTTGTCACTTTAAGGAGAAAAGCTGGTCCACCTTAAGAGAAAGCCGGTGCAGATACAGGAAGTTGGCTCTGGACTTCCAGCTGAGGAGTTGTAGCTTGTAGCCTCGTAGCATTTATTCACCGACAAATAAAGTGTACACACACGCAGTCTGTCGGAAACTCGCTGAAGTTACACTACAGCAGGCACAAAGCCACCGGCAACGCTAGCAGCTAGACAGACACACAGCTGACAACCTGCTAAATTAAACTAAATGTGCAGAGGAGACTTTTATTACAGTGGCTGCTAACGCTCCCGGACGGGGAACTGGAGACAGTGAACACAACATCGTGGCTGCTACAATAACTTTCCTGATGGTGAACTGGAGACTCGGTTGTCTGTTGTGCTCATATACAACTGGTGCGTCACTGCATGCAAGGCACAAATCTTGTCAGTTAATAATCAGTTAACAAGGATTGGTGATCAGTTAAGAAAATTTTTCAAAATCCATCCATCCATCGTCAACCACTTATCCTGTTAGGGGTTGCAGGGGGGATGGAGTCGATCCCAGCTGGCATTGGGTGAAGGCGGGGTTCACCCTGGACAGGTCGCCAGTCCATCGCAGGGCACATAGAGACAGACAACATATAGACAGACGACCATTCACACTCACATTCACACCTACGGGCAATTTAGAGTCATCAATTAACCTAAACTGCATGTCTTTGGACTGTGGGAGGAAGCTGGAGAACCCGGAGAAAACCCACGCTTACACGGGGAGAACATGCAAACTCCACACAGAAGAGTCCCAAGCCGGATTTGAACCTGCGACCCTCTTGCTGTGAGGCACCACTGCGCAGCCCCAATTTTTTAAAGTGAACATCCCTAATTTTGATGTTAATCAAATGTATCCAAGCTCACGAATATGTAGGATATTACTACTGATATTCCTGTAATATTACATCGCAATGTCTGCTGTATTAGCCATGTGTTTTATTACGTGTTTATTTACAAATAAAGCGGGAAAGTGAGATCAGATCAGTGGTCACTCGTGGAGACGCATTGTAATACCAGGTCTGAACAGACATATTTAAAGCGGTCACTCAGGTCACATGTTAATGCCAGGTCTGAACAGGGCCTTAGTTAGCATTACTGACTGACAGCTCAGCAAAAGTGTCCCTACCATATGAAGATTCAGCATTTATGTTAAAGGCATGTTTTCACATCTAATCTGAAAAAAAGTAGGTTTTGACCTTGACAGGAAAGAAGCAGTGGTGTGCTGCTCACATTGGCTGGAGATGGGAGCTGAGAGCAGCAGAGGGATAACAGTAGTTAGTGTCTAACCAGTATTAAGGGGCCTGGTTGCTAGGTTACCCAGAGGGCAGATCCCCTGTGGTGTCACTCTCGTCAGAGCCCCTCACTGCGCCGACATCCTGGGGGCCAACCAGTGACATGTCGGGCTGAACGTCCTCTTCGTCTGACTGCACCAGAGGCTCATCGCTCTCCTCACTGGCCGCTTCCTCTTCTTGCTCCCATGCTGCGTCCTGATTGGATGCTTGGTTGCTTGCAGGAGGGGCTTGGATCATCTGGCTTCTCGAAGATTCAGAAGAGCAGGACTCGAGGTCTGGACCTGTTAGAGATTAAAAATAATAATAATCTTTGTCAAGTCAATTTTTATTTGTATGGCCCGAAATCATAAATCAAAAACTTGTCTCAGGGGGCTTTACAATCTGTACAGGATACGACATCCTCTGACCTTTACAGTGTGACACTCCCCAAACAAAAAAAACTTTTTAACAGGGTAAAGACAGATGTACAATAGGTGTTATGTGTGCAGTGTAACAACATGAAAATACAACAATCCATATGACAAAAATTATATATATATATATATATATATATATATATATATATATATATATATATATATATATATATATATATATATATATATATATATAATGTGAACATATGTGAGAAGGGGGATGCAGGATAAGGTCAAGCAGCTTCCCGGCCTTGCCAAACAGACCAGAGCAACACAACCTCCTCTCCACACCTGACAGATAGAGCCACAGCAACACTTCGGCTTCACAGGTCAGTTAAAACACATCAAAGTAAATCATAATACATATACAACACATACAATGTTGTCTTGTCTTTTTTTTTCACAATGGCTGGGGACATAGAGAGAAAAGGTTGCTAATAGTTTGGCCTTCTGCTAACCACAGCCAGTAGTTCAAGGCCGTGGTTAGCAGAGGGCTGAATATTAGCAACATTTACCCTCTGTCTCTGTCGATATAGTAGCTCGCTAGAGCCTCGAATCTCAGTTTGTCATCTCAAATGTGGTGATATCAGGATTTTGGCAGCCAACAACACAGCAAGATGACATTTTAGATGTGTAACTTTAGCCCACTGCTAGTGTTAGCCTCCAGGCTTTCCTTTGTTTTGCCTTCAGCTAACACCGTGACGTCATCAAGACGTTGACACAAAATGGTCAGTATCTGAATATACTATGTCTACAGGTCTGGTTCATGGATGTATTAAGAGAAGTGGATACAGCGTTGGAGGCGGAGCCCCGTTCATTCCTATGAAAGCTGTTCGGTCGCACATGAAGCCAAAATGGCTAAACTTCCAGCTGGAAAAGTACCCGGATCTTCTGGCGACATTCCGCATCCAGTGGGCCTATCGGACATGCACAGTAGCGTCCAGTCTGTCACATGACTCGGTCATGGGGTCCCAACGTCACACGGTCGTCACGGTCTCATTCACATGAGTGGGGGAAGGAAATAACTCTGGATTCAGCTATTAGTGTGTTTTACAACTTTTAGGACATAATTCTGGCAAAAATTGAATCGAAGGCAACTGGACTTAGATTTGTCTCGAGAAGTTTCTCCCCTTTTCCAAGTGGCTTCATCAATTCGAACGTTACAGTCTGACTAGTCCCCACTAGTCTGACGACTAGTCCCCACTACTAGTCGGGACTAGACAGACTGTAGCGTTCGAACTGATAAAGCCACTTCGATAAGGGGCGAAATCTAGAGACAAGTCCAAGTCCAGCCTTCGATTCAATTTTTGCCAGAATGAATATGACCTGGATGAATGAGAACCTCCACAGACTTTTAGGACATAATGATTTAAATAAGGACTATTAGAGTGTTTGTACTGGGAAGCTGGTTTACCACCAAAAAAAATATCCGCTGAGTTTCAGACGTCTCTTTCTCAATGTAAGTCTATGATGAAACAATCTTTTTGGGCCCAATTGCGTCACGTAAGAGACACAGAAGTTATAGTACCACCGTTTGGCCACAACAAACGTGTTGGGATAAACGACCGAGGCTCTTCATGGGGGCTTGGTGTGGTTGTATATTAACAAAGTCGGGGTTACCTGAGGTCAGTGATGATCCTGTGCTGATGTCATCATCACCAGTGGAGTTGAGGAAGTCATCCAAAGCCTCCTGGTCTGATATGTTAGTTACTGTCATCTGATCCAGGACGTGCATGTCAGTTTCTCTTGGCTCTGCAAACACACACACTTACTTAAGCTTTACATACAATTAACTATTATTGACCTGAAGAAATGTTATGTTTAGTTTTCTAATCCTAATCATCATCATTAGGTCAGCAAAAAACATCTCACTCATGACTCGCATCTTCAGACTGAAAACTCATATTTCACATGTCACTGTTACATATGTTTTCATGTACTTATTGTAAGTCGCTTTGGACAAAAGCTAAATAAATGTAACATGATGTAGTCCAGTAACAAGCCAGGGAAGATGTTTGTGATGCTGAATTCACATTAGAGACATTAGACATTAGACCTCCTCCTAATATTGGGGACATTTATACTGAAATTATCATAGTCCACATTAAATAAACATGGTCCATGCATATCTGATTTACAGATGTATTTGCCTAATAATATTATATAGACCAGTGGTTCCCAACCTGGAGTCCCCAAGATCACAGGCGAGATTTAGATTTAGATTTAGTCATGAATAACTAAAACCATAATAACACACTTAATGGATAATATATATACAAAAGTTTGTACATAAAATTATTTAAAAAGATAGATTTTTGTCGCTTGACACCCAAAAAGGGAGCCCTGAACCTGCATTAACAGGGTGGTCTAGCAGCAATCTAACAGCACCATGAATTACATTTATTTAACCACAATGACAAAAAATATATTTTATCTTTTTATATTATATGTATTTTATTTATAGCAATTTTTCCACTTGTGCAATTGTGTTAATAGTAAACAGTAGTGTTAATAGTCTGTTTATTGTCAATACTGTATATATTGTTCCTATTTCTAATATTTCCCTCTGTTTAAATTGTCATATTTTATGTCTGTCCACTTTTGTTTAGCCTCTTGTTTTTGCACCATCCCCTTTGTTGCTGTAACACTGCACTGTGGGTCAAATAAAGGAATATATTGTCTTATAATATGTATTTCCAATCGCTTGGTGAATCCATCATCACTTTTTTATGTTGATGAAACTGAGAAGTTCTTTACATTAAGTTGATTTAGTAACACAAAAAAACACTTTATTCAAATTGAAGATTTATTTTGAGGATTTTCAGTCTTTTAAAGTCATGACAACGAGTAGTGCGGCTTCAAGGAAAATAGGTTGGGAACCACTGATATAGAGCACAACAAGCAAAAAAAATGTAATTTAAAACATGTCTTTACTTAGTGATATACTTAAGAGTATAATATCAATATAACATTCCTACTTTAGAGGTACAGACTGGGGATATTGTCCTGGTGTCAATGTAGCAGATGATCTAATCAGGAGATGATGACCACACAAACTGACCATAAATACACCTTTACTTAAAGAAATGTCAGTCAAATAAAAGTGGGAAAAAGACAGAAGGTGGGCTGGTATCTTTCCTCTTACTCAGCTGTAATGACTTCTACTTGAGAACCTGTTTTTTTTGTTTGTGTTTTAAACTTTGTTTTATTTTCAATTTATTAAGAGATATTTTTTAGGTCTTCATCAGTGCCATCAAGTATTGCTCTCAGCAGTGCCATTTTTTGATTTTTAGTAAAGTCTTGGGTGGAATACGTCTTTGAGACCTCAAATACCTCTTCCCAAAATGTTTTAATTTGGGGCATGTCCAAAATATGTGAATATGGTTGCAAATACGTGTACTACAATTTCTCCAACATTTATTCAAGTGTGTAAGGCCCATTTAGCCACTATTTCTGGAGTCCAAAAGAATCTTGAAATCACTTTCCATTTAAATTCTCTCCATGTATTGGAGTTGGACACTAGATACTTACCCTGACCATGATGTGCAGATGAATACATGTTCAAATGTATAAACATTAGTGTGGTTAGCATAACTCTGTAGCTATAACTTGCCTTAAAATCTCCACTGCTGGTTTTAGGTCTAATAATTACAGCAAGTAGAGGTGGTAGAGTGCATTACCTCTGTGCTGCAGGTATCCAGTGGACAGGTATTGCTCCATGTCTTGGTTAAAGGCTTCTTCATAGACTTTCTGTCGTTCTCTCAGTTTCTGCTGCATGGCCTGCTCCAGCTCTGCCACCTTCTGAGCATGCTCAGAATTCAGTTCCGCTACAAACAGAAGAATATACTCAAATCTCTATAGTACGACGGCGTATTATGGCCATTATATCCATGTGTTGGATCACTTTGTTCCAAAATGAAATGATTGTGAAAACATGCCAACATGTCACGCCTTTACTCAGGTTCCTTCTGTCTATACATCCCATACCAATCAGTGTGACAAACAGGCAATAAGAGAGACATTACATAAGAGGAAAACACTTCACAGAACTGTAATACGGTAATAAATGTAGTCATTGTTGTGCAGTAATCACAGCAGAAAAGTCTAATGACAGTACAGCAGCTCACCTTCCAGCGCCTCCAGCTCCCTCCTGTTATAAGACAAACAACAGATGAGTTAGTGTCAGAGTTTCTCTAGCTGATTGTTTTAGTTATGTCAAGGGCTGTCAGACGATTCAAATATATAAAAAATACATGAAAAAATAAATGAAAATGTATCTTAAAGGGAGATTTGTCAAGTGTTTAACGCTCTTATCAACATGGGAGTGGACAAGTACATTGCTTTATGCAAATGTATGAATTTATTTACTATTGGAAATCAATTAACAAAACAAAACAATGACAAATATTGTCCAGAAACCCTCACATGTACTACATTTAGCATACAAAATGCTCAAATCATAACATGACAAACTGCAGCTCAACAAGCAACAACAGCTGTCAGTGTGTCAGTGTGCTGACTTGACTATGACTTGCCCCAAACTGTATGTGATTATCATAAAGTGGGCATGTCTGTAAAGGGGAGACTGGAGAGTACCCAGAGAACCCATTTACATTCACATATCTGGAGGTCAGAGGTCAAAGAACCCCTTTGAAAATGACCAAGACAGCTTTTACTCGCCAAAATTTAGCATAAGTTTGGAGCGTTATTTAGCCTCCTTAGCAACAAGCTAACATGACATGGTTGGTACCAATGGATTCATTTGGCTTTCTAAAACCAGCTACAACCTCCGAAATTGTGCTAATGCATTTAAGAAATTAGTGGCGTTAAAACAAAATTACATCAACGTGTTATTGTCGCATTAACTTTGTCAGCCTTGTCATGTCTTGTTATGACTTCAGGTCATAACTTTCGTGATTCACTCTAACCCACTGACATACATGGAACACAAAAAGGACTTAAAGGAGCAGTGTGTAGGATTTAGTAGCACCTCGTGGAATACCCACCACCACGACCACCCACTACCCCTCCGTTTCCAAGAGTGTAGCAGAACATTTGGTGGCCTTCATGCAGCAACAAATTCAAGCTGCTACTTCAACATAAAAATGTAAAAGAATCTCTCCAAAGCCAGTGTTTGGTTTGTCTGTTCTGGGCTACTGTAGAAACATGGCGGAGTAACAATGCGGACCTGCTCCCTATAGAGTGGTGCTTCGGTACATTTGTAGCTCCTCATAGCAAAGTCATCTAAACCATGAGACTCTTCACATGTCCTCATATGTGATTTCAGGACATTTTTGTATGTTGTCCACCCAGTCAGTGATGGCTGATGGACGTGGTTTTGTAAAATCTTGTAAAAATCTGTCTCTGGTAAAGCCCTCCTATCGCCACAGTGTAGCTGCTTAATCAGATGCTTAATAGCACTGCTGGCACTAAACCAGAAGAACTAACAAAACTGAGTTCAAACTGGAAGTGAAAAAATGGGTTGGGTAGCATAAGGTGAATAGGACACCAGTGAGTAATAAGTGATGTTAATCTCATACCTCTTCTTTTTCTTATAGACTTCTAGTTGGTTGATATGATGTTGCTTGAATGTCTGCTGTTCACACTGACAACACAGAGTCTCCAGATAGACCAGTCGGCTCTCCATCTCCTCAAAGTCTCCTTCCAGATGAGCTGCAGACACACACAGACATATCAAACACAGTAAACTCATACTTTACATCCTCTATGTTCATATTAAGTTTAGCCCGGTCGTGGTGGTGGTGACTAGGTTTATTGGACAGGAATGAAACAGACGCCATACCTATGTTGGCAGTGATGGCATCTAGTTCACTGATGAAAGCCGGCAAGCTTTGCAGTTGTTCCTGTAGTTGTGTCAGAGCTGCTCTTCTTCTCTCCCAGTGTGCTGAGAGCATCACTATGTCTCCATCTACTACCTAACACATACAGTATACACACAGAGGGATGGAGGTCAGACAGAGCATTGAGGCTGTAAATATAAGCTGCAATAACATTAAAGTTACTAAGAGAAACATTTAATGGGTTAATAGTGATGCCTCTATAGGACCTACAGAAGTAAAAACCATCAGCAAGAAGAGGCTTTCTCTATAGCTATTCTTAATTAGTGACGCTCCAATCCAACACTCAGTGCCCTCAGATGTTTTCAGAAACATCTTGTAGTTACTGTTTAGCTGTAAATTGAGAAAGTTTGCTCTGTCTGGTGGGTGTTTCTTGGTATGTCCTCACCTGTTCTCAACACAGCTACCAGGTCACAAACTTTCGCATTTTCACTCATTCACTTTCCTTCAATCTATACCACAAGATGTTTCTGAGAACATTTGAGGACAGAAATAGTCATTACAGTAACAGAATATTGATTCATATTTGATCAGTGCTACCTAGTTTCACTGTTTGAGTTTGTGAGTGATCGACGGAGCCTGCTCAGAGATGGCAGGCTCCAGCTTGGCTCTAATTGGTTGTTTTATTATTTGTCTGTTTTATCATTTGTCTGTGAAATTTTACAGCCACCGGAGAACACAGGAACGTGATTTTTTTTTCAGATTACCTGTCTCATGCACTGCAGTCAGGATATGGTAACCATTTTATAAAAATATTTTTTTTAAGCATATTTGCTCCATTTCTGCCTTCTCCAGCTTTAATGAATCCAGCTTATTGTGTTAAAAACTAGCAGAAGTGTGATTTATGTATAAAACCATCTGTAACTGAACAGAACAGAGTGTGATGGTTGTACCTCTGCAGCCTGAGCGCAGTCTTTAGTTCTTTTATGGAGCAGAAACCAACTCTCCTCATACCTAAAGAAACACATTGTTTACATACAAATATTATATAAATTAAAGCTGTTTGGAAATGGACTGTGTGTGTGTGCAGAGACCTGCTGAGGATGTCCACTCCAGCACTGAAATGAGGAAGGCTTTCTTCAAACCTGAACAACAGACAGGAGAATCACACAGTGTTGAATAATGAATGAATGATCAGATAGGACCACAGATTTCATTGCAACCAATTGGGGAAGAGTCAGGGGCTGCACTCAAAAAATGACGCCCTTACATCTTTTCCTAACCACTTGACCTCAAAGGAAAATGTAATGAGGTCAAGGAAGACAAGAAGGAGAATTCAAAAAGACTTAGGACAACTGTGGTCTTGTCCAAAGTAACTGTATTCATGTGTGATGTTAGTCCCCATAGGAGCCATTTCATTGTAGTGAGACCATTTTTTGAAGCTTGACCTCTCTGTATAAAATGACCTGTGGTGACCTCTGGGATAATCACAGCCTCATGAAACTTTACAGCCATAAACTAGAGACCTATAGCATTCAGAGGATGGATGGCTTTCCTAGCTAGATTGAAAATAAGGGGGTTTCTGAGCAGTTTACTCAACAAGAAGTGCTCGCCATCCAATCGCTAAAAAATGCAATTCTTACAGACATTTCCAAATGTCAAAAGTTTTTGATCCCAAATCACAGCATGACTTTTCCTATGGTGTTCCTCGGGGTCTTGGTGTCTTAATGTGGTATATTGGAGGGAATATTGATCATTTTTATCAATTCTCGAGTGGTTAAAAAAATGGTTAAATTTAGCACCAAATCTGTGTAGCAAATGGTGTTACCTCAAAAAATGCTGCAACAACTTATGAGACATAATAGAGCATGGGGAAGGACATCATATACTTTCATAATGTTCTAAACCCTTATACACTTTCATAAGTTATTTTAATTAATTCATGACTTAATGTTTATTTCTGATTTATGACTAGAAGAATTTGACCCACAGTGCTGAGCTTCATCTCAAATTAATCTTCAGGTTCTCAGCTTTCAGATGATGTACACCACTTCTCACTGTGACATCTACTGTTGACCTGCTATCTCTCCCTAAAGACCCCTTGTACCCCCCTAAAAAACACAAAAACTGATCTATTGTGGGCCTCAGGGGGATAAATGTTGTTTGACAAATCTTTATTTTGTTGTAAAATGGTAAGTAAGTCTGAAGAGTGAATGCAAATTAAAACAATCCAGTAAACTCAATACCACCTGTTTCCAGAGGAAATGATTCAGAACGTGACTGTAAGCAGCTGGACTGTCAGCTTTGTGCTCACCTGGGCCTCCTCTTTATTTTGGGGTCTCTTGATTTGTCTCCAAGGGTCTTGAAGCTGAAGGGAAGGAAGGACGAGAGAAACAAAGCAAAGTTCAGCAAAGATGTAGAATAAATGCCAGAGTTTAAATATTTTGCAGCAATGAACTGGACAATTACTTCCATTTATAAAGCTCTTTTACCAAAAGTATTTACAGTATGCCTCTCATCCAGCTAGGCCCACACAGATGGCAGCGCTCATCTTGAGTTAGTCATTCTGACAATCCCCACCTCGTGTCTCAGCACCCATGGGTGCTAGGGCATTCATCCGCACTGCTCCCAGGCTCTGGAACTCCCTCCCTCCATACATCCAACAGTCTGGCACTTTTATAGCATTCAAATTTCAAAACAAAACTCTCTGAGAGGAACTTTTATTTTCTCTCATATGTCTCTGCCTAAATGTCTCTTCAATCTGCTGGTGCTTTTATCTGTTCCAGTATTATTTAATCTTTGTAAGGTGTTATTAGGTGTCCTGAATGGCCCCACCACACAAAAAGTATTACTATTATTATTATTATTATTATTATTATTATTATTATTATTATTAGAAGGAGAGAAAAATGGAGTGAACTAACAGAATGAAATACTCAAGCAGGAGCAAAAATAAATCAAAATTGATGAATATTAGTTTATACCAGAAATTTACACACAAAGTTCATACCAGAGGGGCGAATTCCTCCATTTTTTTCATGAAAGTGGTAAAATCAAAAGTTTAACATAAAATGATGTTGCAGTTTACTTATTATTTTGTTATTTTCACTCTTTCAAAGTGACCAGAAAGCAGGAAACAAAGTCTTTACTTTAGAAATCCGCCTTTTTGGTGGTCACAATGTTGGCCCAGAAGCAGCAATACTTTGGTCTGCCAGTATGTCTGTGACCCAACGTGATTTTACAGAATTAAATATATACAGAAAATAATGCAGATCAGCTTTTAAAGGGGCAACTCTTTATGTGAGCTCTCTTTCAGTATATTATACTGTAGGAAGGGGAACTGCCCTGCTGTGAGTTGCGTTTAAAGTCAGGTGGAAAAAATAAAACTCATCACATGACCGTCAGCTGAAAGCAATAACCAGGAACAGCTAGGACCGAGCTAGTTAGGACGATAACAAACCCAAACTCAACGCAGTTAAGTTGAAAATGTGTCTGACATTATAGAGAAATATCACCGACTAGCCCAATATTATTAGTTTAAATACAATGTGTGCGCCATAAATAACGTTAAAAGTTGTATAACAGCAGAATGAGGACTATACTGAGTAACTGTAGCTGCTCATCACCTCTCTAGAAGTATTATTGTACATGTCATGCTAAATAAGAAGGTCTACCACACGCCAAGTTAATCACATATTGGCTAATCGTGTCCGAGGTGGGAAGATATCACAGCTAACAGGTAGCTAAAGCAGAGATTATGTCAGAAAGCAGACCGACCCCGTTGTGAAATCCTGCTGGACCATGTGAAGTCTTTCTCTGAAGTTTTCAAACATGACTCCTCTCGGGTCCGGTTTCTTTCTCATCTAAAAAACAGCAGCTTTGGCTTTGCTTGAACAGGCTGTCAAAGCTGCAGATGCTCCAGCTAGCTAACTGAGCTAGCTGTAGCAAAAACCTAGCTTGTTTTAACTGGATTTTTGTGCCCTGAGCTGTGCCTCCCAGGCACTCAACTGAGTCTGTAGAACTCGGTGACAATACACAGCAGGGTCTGACAGTTACTATAATTCGTTATAGGCGACATAGGCTGGGGTTATGTCAGCTGTAGCAACAAGAAGAAAAAGAAAATGAGTTTTTTATGTAGACCAGACACTGTGCCTGAAAGGTTGATACCAGGAAGTGTTGCCCATGATAAACTAACAACTATAATCCTCAGGATAGGCCCATTATCTTGACTGTGGTAAAAGACATGCGCAGTGTAACTGGAGCTGCGGTCGTGCGTTGCGATTGGCTCAATTTCGGCGAGTGCACTAGATTTTACTACGCAGGCGTTGTACCCCAAAGTAAGCGTTGACTACGTAAGACGGTTCCCCTTTTCACCCACCTTGATGTCCTTGATTTTAAATAGTAGTCAAATATGTTTTAAAATTAGTAACTTTAAAAGTACAAAAGGATTGTATTCTTTTTTTGTGTCAAGGCCTTTTTGTGTTGTTTTCTCATTACAGTATAAATCAACACACACACCAGATATACAAACAGACGTTTAAGGTCCATAGGATACAATGATCACATAGTCTGTTATCAATAAAACAGATACAGCACACAAATTAAAGAAATTAAAAAGGGCAGCAGAAATTTACACTACTATATTGTCTGCTTCCAAGTCTTCAACAAACATTATGAAAGGCTGCCAAATATTATAAAACTTTCTAATAGACCCCTGATTGTATATTTGATCTTCTGCAGTTTGATATGGTACATGACATCCCTGACCCAGTGGTTGTATGATGGAGGTATTGGATCTTTCCACTTCAGTAAGAGCTGAAGGCCAACATACTAATTTTCCATTTCTCAAGAGGGGGATCCATCTGAGCTTCCCCAAAAAGCGCTATAATTGGAGATGGCATAACCATAAAGTCTCAAAAATGGATTGCCAGAAGGTGCAAAGCAATGGGCAGGTCCAAAACATGTGTAGTAAAGTGGCTAGATCCCATCCACATCGATCACAGGTGGGATCTATGTTTGCTGTGATCTTAGCAAGTTTAACTTTTAACAGTTTTGAATTGAATAACAGCGTGTCTAAGACTGATGGAAGCAGAGAAGATTCCCTTTATTATTTTGTGCCAAGTGTCTTCTGAGATTAAGTCTTCTAAATCTGTCTCCCATTTATTTCTTAGATGATTTAAAAGTGTCAAGTTGTGAGAGTAAAGCATTTTATAGATTGCACTCATTGTCCATTTCCTCGTCAGTTTACAGTCAAAACTTGAATCTAACAGGTCAACTGGAGGAGACAAGGGAAAACATTTTGAATTTGAAGTTACAGAATTACGAAGCTGCAAGTATCTATAAAAGTGTGATTTGGAAATCTGAAATTTTTGTACCAACTGTTCAAAGGAGGCAAAATTTCCGTCTATATAGCAATCTGACGGTGAAACCAAACCTGCTCCAGACCATTTACCAAAGATCTGACCTATTACCGATAGGTAACAGCTAAAAACGTGGTTTTTAGCAATTGGTGAAGCCTTAGACAGTTCTGTAAGTGAGAAGGATCCTCTGAGATTGTAAGACAACAGGATTAAAGTTATAATTAGAAAGGGGCTGTGTGAACAGCAGCCATATCCTTTTATGGATATAATATTTTACTAAGATATCAATCAGATTAATTATGTAATTTTCATTTGCCAAAAAAAGAAAGAAATATTAAAGTGCCAGTTGGCAGAATATTTTTGGCATCACTGGGTAAAAATTAGTATGATTGATTTATAATAAGAGCCAGCTCTGCACATGATTCTGTGCAGACCTGGCTCATCTCCAACAAGCCTGTTAATATACAAATGCTCATTTTTGTGTGTGAAGTATTCATTTAAGGTAGGGGTTCACATTTTCAGGATGGTATTTTCTTTGCTGTGCGCTTGTTGCAATGTGTGGAAATCGCCTCAGTTTAAATGAAGTAAACACACCGGGCAGATAAATATGCAAAGTGATTTTATTGCAAATTCTCATTCAAATGATTTCACATTTATACAGACTTTTTACAGTTATTTAGATGTTGCTGCACAAAAAATGCCTTTTCATGTGTTTCATGTGTTCATATTCCATTGGGGCTGAAAGAGTTTGCTCATCTTACCAAAAAGCCATAAATACACAATGACAGACAAATAAAACAACTGACAAATTCCATAACACTTTCAAGTTGCATTGACTAACATGAAATGACATTAATTAAATATCAGGAATAAAGGCATGACTTCATTTGTTGTTTGAGGACCCATCTCTCAAATCAGCTGCTGAGAAAATAGAGGGAAAACTGGAGACTTTGTCCACATGAAATGTCAGTATCTGTGAGAAGAACATATATATTGCACATTTTTTGCACTGAAATAGCTTAAAGACAACTAAACGTTAGTGGGAGATACTCAGTAAAGTGTACTCTAATGATACGTGTCCTTTCCACGCTTCCATTCATTGCCTATGTAAGCAGCCGTGCAATACATTGTGGTAGCGTGGTGGCGCGATTCAAGAGACGGGCCATAATGTTGGCTGCTCCTCATTAACACAAAGTTCAGGTCCAGTCTACTTTATACAAATCAGGGGTGTCCAACACGACCCGCTGCTGCTGGCACTGCTGTCGATCCAAAATAAAAACAGATTCAGCAACTGTATGGCTTATTTTTCACATTAAATGTTTCCAGAAACACATTTCGAAGAACTATTTACATAATATAAGAAAAGAAAGATTCCAAATGAGCTGCCATGTTGGTTTCGGTTTGAAACCTGGGAGCAGCAGCCCACGAGGGCTTTTTTTAACCACGAGGGATCGCCTCACTTCTCATCACATCCCAGCTGGCGACGTGACGGTCCATCTCTCGAATCACGCTGCTACACTGCCAGAATGCATTGAACGGCTGCTTCCATAGACATGGACTGGGAAGCATGGAGAGGATGGAGCATGTGGACACAGGCGACTTTATGCAAATCAGGGGCGTCCTGCGCGACTTGCCGCCTCTGCAAACTCCCGAGAAACTTTTAAACTCACTGCTGTTATTCTAAAATAAAGACAGATTCAGCAACTGTTTCTCACATAAAATGTTTTTAGAAACACATTTCCAATCACATTTCTAGGAACTATCTACTTTTAGCTTTATTTAATGTAAGAAAAGAAAGTTCAATAACGAGCCACCATGTTGGTTCTGGTTTGAAAGCTGGGAGCAGCAGCCCACGAAGGAAAGTGTTCGTCCGTCAGGTGCCGAGTGACTCGAGTCTATTGGCAGCCCATCAGGTGTTCAGTGCTGGGAAGCAAGGTGATCCCTTGTGGGCTGCTGTTCCCAGCTTTCAAACTGGAACCAACATGGCAGCTCGTTTGGAAACTTTCTTCTCTTATGTCTTGAAAGTAGTTCATCAAAATACGTTTCTGAAAACTGTGGCAAGTCTTTCCTGATTTTGCAAAGAGTGATCACTTTACTGTACATCCATCCATCCATCGTCAAACGCTTATCCCGTTGGGGGTCGCGGCTTCACTGTACAATGAAAGTCAAATATATGAATAAATATACAGTATTTTAAAGTCAGTTGTAAACAGTGTTCTGCACTTCTTCTATAAACCATATACTAACATTCATAGATAATGTTATGCTTTATCAAAGTTCCAGCTGAGATGGGTCATAATATGAAATGGATTCATGCCTTTATGCAGTTTAACATCTGCTGGCCATAAATAAACACTGACCTGTGAATCTGACTGATAACATCTATCAAATGGACAGAAGTATAAACACATTTGTCAATCATACGTATGTGTGTAGAAACATCACATGATTATTTACGGCAACTTAAAAATTATTTTAGATAGCAAGTTTTTGTTGGAAAAACTGATGTACCTGATAGCACCTGATGTAATCCTAAAACCCTCTGACCTTTCAGTAGTATCTATGACATCTAGTGTGGGGACCTATACGGTCATTTATCATGTTAACAGTGAACCACATCACCAGGATTTTTATGTCCGTTGTTCACGATACACATATCCTTCAGGTCTACGTATCGATCCACACAGACTCTGAAATCAATCAATACCCGGCCCCTAGTGAAGCATTAACAAAATGTGTTAATGGTTCAGTATTGGCATTAAAAAGCCCTGTTTCCACCACAGGAACTTCCTCCAGAAACTAAAAAGCTTTTGCATTTAGCATAAAAAATCATAACATGACAAACTGCAGCCCACAGACAACAACAGCTGTCAGTGTGCTGACTTGACTATGACTTGATCCAAACAGTATGTGATTATCACAAAGTGGGCATGTCTGTAAATCACAACTTGTATTGACACATTAAAGAAATGAAATGAATTTGGGCTAACACATTATTATCGCGCCAACTTTGACAGCCCTAATTTAAACTGCAGGGATAAGGGTCTAAATTAAGTTCTGGGGACTTTTTAATCAACAAAAAGGCCCTGGTTGGAGGGGTACTACTTTCTGAAAGTACAGGAACTTTCAGGGTGGAGTTTGCAGGGATGACCCTCGCTGATTGGTCAAACACACACAGCACCGCTGCTTCAGTTGTACCTCTTCATTCATAAACGAGGAGTATTGATTTAGGACCATTTTAGGACGGGTTAAGAATATTTCTCTGTTTGATAATATTAAAAAATGTAGGCTCTGCTGTCGGCTTCCTGACCCATTTAAAACAAGACAGAGAGAAAACGAGAAATCGCACGAGCTGAGATGGCGAGTGGTAGAAGACAGAGAAACGTAGCGGTGCCGTAAACAAGAGAAAGTTATTTTCTGACTGTTTCACAGCATTAAAGCACAAATAAATAACCATCTAACACTAAACAGATGATTTAGTGTGACAGATGCTCGCAGTTTCATTTCATTCATTACATCTGACGAGCATCAGGAAATATCTGCAGCAATAAATATCGCCGCAGTGAGACAATACATTTTTTTTCCAGCGTGTTTTTAGAGGAAACAGGCAACACACTGAACTACAGAGTGTGTTTACTGCTGTGAATTTTTCACACGTCAGTGGACTAATTTGTGTAATCTTCACAGGTCTTTAGACCGTAGTGGAAATGCAGACAGCAGTGGACTGAGGGAACCTTTTAGTTCCTTGAAAAGTAGTTCCTGGGACTAAAAGTCACAGGTGGAAACCCAGCAAAAGGCTTCATTGGAAGGGAAAAAAATAAAAGAAATAAATCAGTAAATGAAAAACAGTTTTGTTCTACTTTGCATGTAACCCAAACAATCTGTGTCCACTGAACAGACCGGTAGATGTCACAGCTGGTTTTACACTGACAACTGGTTCTGGTGACCATGATGGAGGTCAGAGTCAATGTGGATCCAATGTTTCCGTTGTGCTTACTGGCTTCTTAAAGGATAGGTTCACATTTTTTTCAAGTCGGTCTTAAAACAATACTCACATGCCCACATGTAGACTGAAACAGTTTTTACTCGCTGCAATATTTCATATCAGCCATTAAAAGAACCCTATACAGTTAATATGAGGATTCAGCGGTCTGAATTAGACAAATCAACAAACTTCCATAGCTGCAGGCTATTTTGAACAAAAACTGCCCTTTTTGGTTCCCTGGACAGTGTTTGCTTGCTGAGCCGTGGCAGCGGAACAGTAACACAAAGAGGGAGTTTAACACTTAAAATTAGGGCTGTCAAAGTTAACAGGATAATCACTTTGTTTTAAGGGCACCAATTTCTTTAACGCATTAATGCAACTTCCATTTTTTAAGGTTGTAGTGGGCTCAGTTTTATAGCTAGAGTGAAGATACTAGTATCATAGTAAACTAGAAAACCTGAGGAATCTAATGGTATCAACCACGTCATACTAGCTTGTCAAGAAGGAGGCTAAATGGGACTGTTGTAGCTCACTTAGAGCGCTAGAGCAAGCACTCCATGTACCAAGACTGAGTCCTTGCCACAGCGGCCCCAGGTTTGAATCCGGCCTGGGGCCCTTTGCTGCATGAAAATGCTTCAAAAAGTAACACTAAAAACGGAGAAGAATAAATAACACTCCAAACTAGAGCTGAATTTTGGTGAGGAACAACTGTCATCGCCATTTTCAAAGGGTTTCCTTGAACTCTGACCTCCAGATATGTAAATGGGTTCTCTGGGTACCCACCAGTCTCCTCTTTGCAAACACACCCACTATGATAATCACATGTAGTTTGGAGCATCCCTAAGCATATGTCTTTTTATCAGCGACTTGAAAAAATGTGAATTTATCCTTTAATTCCGGTGAGGATTTGAAACGTCCTTGAACAGATTATTCCTGTTTAAATAAAATGGCAGGACTGTACTGTCACCTGACTCACCTTCCAAAAAGCCGAGAGCAACGGCACGTCGCCGTACGCACGGCAGCTTTCTCTACATACGGCAGAAGTTAAACCATGTGCTTTGATAAAAACAGTGCCTTTTCCATGTGAATAATACAAAAATATCAAGCTATAATTTCAGATACAGCAGGGAAGCATCCGAAAACCTTTCACTATACAGTCCATTATACATATCTGCCATTATGCTGTGTCTAATTATTTATTTTACCTCTGTAGAATTAAAATTATCCCACAATCGTAGAAAGCCAAAGTCCAACGGGACCTTATTTCAGAACAAATGTGAACGCCAGTCAACAGAGAGAGAAAGACAAATTATTTTCTGATCCTGTTTGAATTGCGCCATAAAAACCACACAATTTTTATCAATTTTTAAGATAATTTTGGTGTATATTAGGCAGCAAGTGAACATTTTGTCCTTGAAGTTGATGTCAAAATCATGTCAGAGAAGAGATGAGGAGCTTTGTTTTGAACTGAGCCATGTTGGTGTTGAAAATGCTGACTTTTCAGAATGAAATGGATCATTCTGTGATCCTGTGGTTTTGTCTCGTGGTGCCCGATTGGCAGCACCTGGAGCTCAAAACAATGCCAACAGCAGAAAAACACTGTTTAGCATTGGCAGAAAATTTTGGAGAATTTCACTTGGGTGCTGCTCATCCCACAAATACATGATCCTCACAAGTTGGACATCATTGTGAAGATAAATGAACAGGCTTTCCAACCATGTAAAATACAATGACAATTAGCACTTTAACAAATCCACCTAACACAAATTTAGCTATCCTGGCTAGCTCAGTCAGTGGAGCATGACACTTTGAGGTTGTGGGTTCAAGCCCCTTGTTGGGTGATGGCATTTTCATCACTTTAACTGTATGACCGTTTTTGTATTGTATTTTAATGATTGTAATCCATCCCATGTCCTTTGTATTTTTATTCTTTTTCTGTAAACTTCTGCTGTAAAGCTTGCGGCTTCGGCCCAAGCCTTTCCAAGCCGACCTAGAGCCTGTCACGGTGCACCACCTCTGAGGAAATGCGCCCAGCCAGCGCCGTACTTGTACTTGGTGTTGTGTCGGTATTTACCTTAGATGGTGATTACCACTTGCTTTGGGCTGCATTCCCAAACAACCTGATTCAATTTAATTCGTGGTGCAATTCAAACGGGATCAAAAAAATATTCATCTCTCTCCATTGACCAGCGTTCATATTTTTTCTGAAATAAGGTCCCATGATGATCCACCAGAAGGGGCGGGACTTCGGCTCTCTCTTGACAAATGTAGAGGACAGCACTTTACGTCACTACGTCACTATCTAACCAGCCAAAAACCATCGTCACACTCAGCAGGATCTAATATTTTGCTAATTATCTTCAGTTCTCAGTATCTGTTTTCACGTTTGTTAGCGCTTCAGCAGGATTCTGGGGCTGGTCCTGGTCTTCATGGCTGAGGTAGTAGACTTGGTCTGGGTAAGGCCCTTTGTAGAGCCCTTGGAAGTGCTGGAATAGCTACTGACAGGTGCACTGTCCTTTGCTGAGTCCTCTGCAGTACCCTTGGAAGCATCTTTTGCAGCACCTTTGGAATTGTGGGTAGAGTAATTGCTGGCTTGCAAAGTACACTTGGAAATGTCCTTGCTAGTACCTTTGTTAGCACCCTTAGTAGTGTTCTTGGCAGAATAGGTGGCTGGTGGGTCAGAGCGTGTGTGTGTGGATGTCACTGAGTTGATAGCAGCTTTAGTTACAGTAGTCCTAGCAGCTCTGGAAACAGTCCTGGAGTCAGTAGTAGTCCTGGTGATGGGTTTAGGGGGTGTGGATGAAGCGCGCTGATTTCTCTGGAGCCTTTTTTCTCTCACGTGTCTGCATATGACCTCCGTGACGGGGCTGAGGTCATAGTTTGTGATGATGTCGGTGAGGTTGGGCACCAGGGCAGAAGTTAACTTATCCTGTAGGTCCTCACTGCCCCGCTCTAGTCTCATCTCTCCGACATGGCCTTCATCACCACTCACATACTCCCCTCTAACATCTTTAACCTCCCTCTGTGGGATCTCACTAGTATGGCTGTCTCTCTCCAGTGAAACATCATCTTTGTATTGCACCGTCCTGCACTTCTTTGATGAGTTGTTGTCCGAAGGGAGCCGGCTCAGAGGGGGATTAGGGCTGGTGTCTGGCGGGAGGCCTCTCCTTCTCCTGGACAACCTCAGCACCCCGGGGTTCTCACTCGGCGGTCTGATGGCCGAGCCATTAGTCAATGGTATTTGAGTCCTGCTTGGATGTCTTCCTGAGTTCTGGGGACTGCTGATGGTCTTGGGGTTGCTATAGTAGTTGGAGCGGTGTGTTGGGTGGTGATTGCGAGGCAGCTGGTGTTTGCTGTGCTGGGAGAGGTGCTTGTTGTTACGTTCCTGGGCTCTGGGTTTACAGGTATTGCTGGGCCTGGCGCAGGGTCTGGGGGAGCGTCTGCTGCCCACCCTCGGGTTAGGCTTTAAGGTAGGAACTGACCTGACACAGGAGATTCTTTGTTCAGAGCCTCCAGTCACCATGGCAACCTGCAACAGATAGAGCAAGTCATAGATATAGACACAGTAGATGTGGATGGAACCATATGGTCATCATTTTACCTGAGTCCAGTTTTAAAGCCCCCCTCCACTCTATTGTAGCATTTGAGTCATTTCCTGACTAAGGGCTGTAGTTAGGTGTAGTTAGCTAGTTAGGTGTAGAAAGATGTTTTTGGTATTCTGAATGGCTAATATAAAGAAATATCCTTTATGTAGAAATCCTAATTAGATTCAATATTATGGCCTATAGGTAGGAAAATACAATCAGTCACTTCCTGCTGATGTTAATATATGGTGACTGACTGCAGGATTCAAGATGACTAGTGAATCCTAGTAAGTTTTATATTCAATCTTCATAATACTAATGACGCAACCTTTCAGACAGAGAAGCGTGTAGAAAAGACGATCAGACCTTGTTAGTCCTCCTGACCTGTAGGGGGAGCTGGCGAGGTCTCAGAAGGTGTCGCTCAGCTCCCGCTCTCCTCCTCCTCTGCTGCTCCTCCTCTCTCCTCTCTCTCTCCCTCCTCCTCTGAGCCCGGGCAGTCAGAGGGCAGAAGGAGCCGACTGCCGCCGAGCCTCCAGGCCTCCCTCTCAGAGGCCGAGAGTCTCGCTGCCCTGTAGGACAGCCAGAAATCAATACAGAGCCACATATTAGATTTATTTAAGCAAAGAGAAAAACGTGAGTTGAGGATTTTGTTGGAAGAATTAACCTTTTTACTTAAAGTTGCCTCACTCATTAAAAGATATAACGCACTTACAAAATTTGATGTGAACGTATTGAAAGCTACTACAAGGACCTTTCATTGCGTATTGATTTTGGCGGTCCCTGTGGACAAAAGCTGTTACGTTTCCGAGCACCAGAGTCCCTTTAGAAAACCTCGCATTTTACTGCAGCAGGGTCTTGCAGTCTGCCAGACTCAGTCCTGATTCTGGCTCTCCTGTGCCTCCCTTCCCTCTAGTGGGCCCAGCAATATGGCCTTGGCCTCCAGCAGTGTGCTGTTGATGTTGGCACCAAGCGAGGCGAAGTGCTGCTCCTGGCTGGAGGAGGAGCCACTGCTGCTGGGAGCAAAACTCCGACTGCAGGTAGAAGGTGGCAGCGAACCTGGATCTGGGTCTGTCCACAGTATGTTGGTCACTGCTGGACGCCCCGCTGGAGTCCGAGCTGAGGGAGTTTCTAATGAACTTGCATGATTTTGCACGGAATCTGACCTGGTAGCAGCGATGACGAGCATTAATGGGGTGTTCACACCAAGCAAAAGGTTCATTTTTTGCACAGCGCAATTACATACATGTCAAGGCAAAAAGGCAAATAGACACAAATGACACAAACATATTCTCGGGAGCTGAAATATTTCAACTTGAGACAGAAATTTGTGATGCTGTGTCGCGAAAGCCTCTCAGCGTTAAGACTGTCCTCCTGTGGTCACTGATGTCCTGACGCTGTTGAATCATAAATGGAGGAAATAAATCTCGCATGTGTCTGTGGTCACCCAGACCTATGATAGTACATCATATCTGTACAGAAACCAGACCAAACTCGTAGAAACCACAGACTGTCTATGTAGAAACAACAATGTCACATCCATATCTACGTCTTTAGCAGGTGAATGGCTTGGCACTGACCAATCCAAACTCCACACAGAAAACAAGCCTTTTAAAAGTTGTTTGCTTGTCGTCTTGCTGACAGACATGACAAAGCATCAACTCAGACTTTTAACAAATCAGCATTGTTATGTAGTTATTTTGACATCATTTTGATCTGTTTACAACAACATCACTGCTGTATTTCTGCCTAGATGACTTTATGTTGAGTATTGATGGAGCAGCTCTGCAGCCTGGCACTCATCCATCCAAACTCCATTCAGAAAACAACAATTTTAAAAGCTGTTTGCTTTCGTCTTGCGGACAGACCTGACAAAGCATCAATTGAGACTTTTTACAAATCTGCATGATTATGTTGTTATTTTTCGGCATCATTTTGATCCATTTATTGCAATGAAATCACAGCACAATCTGTTTATTTTGGGCTCATACCACAGTAGTCAGGTGTGACTTGCTGCCGGGTGATGTTATGACTGCACTGGGTGTGAATGCAACATAAAATAACTACATATTAATAGCTAATCTTCTTGTACATGGTTTTGTTTGTTTGTGTAGGTCATACAGAGGCATCGGTATTACACTGAGACTGTTTCATAACCAGCTAAAATTAAATCTGTTCCTCACAGGCAGACAGACAGACAGACAGGTCAGTGGGCGTACCTGCTGCTCTTCTGAATATGCTCATGTTCTTCCTCTCAGCTGCCGTCTTGTGATTGGTGGAAAGACAGGAAGTAAGATGCTGAGTGCCAGCTGGCTCCTTTGCTCGTCCACTCGCTAAGAAGGCCATGTTGCTAGGCAATGCTGCCGAACCTGAAATGAAAGAGGAAATGCCTTCATTGATCCTGGAGGAGATACAGTATCTCTGCCTCAAAGGACTGTGGGATTTCCATGCAGCTCAGTGTATATTTTTTCCTTATTCAGTGGTGTTGACCGCAACAGTACTCACTCTGGATCTCTTTCATAAAAACATTATCACTGCTCTAAAGCATATCAAATAACACTGAGAGAGGATCGCTGATCTCCAGAGATATGAGATGAATTTACACACCAGTGTCTTTCTTCAGCATAAAGTGAACAATTATACAAAGGGCTGGGATGATTCACCGACCTCCTGATTCAATACTACCATGATACTTGGGTGATGATTTGATATGTATTGCGATTTTTAAGTACTGTGATTCGATATTATTATTTATTGTGATTTTTGACACGTTTTTAACACTATACCATGGGAAAATGCTGAATCATACACTTCTAGGAACTTTTATGTTGGAAAATGTCTAAATGAATACAGTAAAAATGTTTGATTTTCAGCATGTATGTATTCAGAGATGTCCTGAAGTCAAATATATCAGAATCATTGTCAGGAATTAGTTATTACATTTTTTTTCAGCAACTTAAAAATCAAAGAATGAAGACATTTCCCTCATAAATTAGTGGTATTTTCTTTTTAATTTATAAGGGACATGCAATGTTTTATACTTCTGGTGAATACAATCTAATCAATATTTTTTCCATATATGTATTTTGTATTTCCCTTTTTTAACACCTTATTTTGAAAACTGGATGTAGTTAAACGCATCTACTTCCTCTAACTTCTCCATGGTGGTCTCTTTAAACATCCATGATCAGCTCCATCAGGGCTGTTTGAATGTATTTAACATAAATGTCAGTATATGGTGCTCTACAGTTGTAGCGTCATTTGACCACAGAGATGAGAGTGACGGTCGGCTTGACCGCATGTTACCACATTACAATAATGTTTCCTGTCCATGGTTTTTGGTTGATGGATAAGGAATGAATATGTCATGTTATTCAGACTACAACAATAAAAGTAGTAATACATAGACTCAAATGAAGCAAATATGTTGATTCTGCTATTTAAAAAATCATTTAAAAATATACATCCGTGAATCAATTTTTTTCCCCACCCCTAGTACACAGTAGTACATTACATGATGATATGGAGCTGAGCTTTGGGCACTGACTCTGCGACCAACCTCAGTTCAGACCTACGTAGCTTACCTCTCAGACAGAGGAAAGATAGGAAGTCCTCAGTCTTGGGTCGGCGTCTCGTCAAACAGGTGACCATGGCCAGGTTGTGGGCGTGGTTACTTCGTGCTGGTGTCATGAAAGCTGGCGGTCCTGGAGAGCTGGGAGGGGACTGGGCAAACTTCCTCTGTGCTTGCAGCCTTGGTCTGCACAAACACACATTCACACAGTCAGATACCAGTTTATTGGGAGCACATATTTAAACCTAATGCAGTCTAATACAACAGTCCTGCAACGAATCCTTCATTAAGGTTCTAATTAGGGCCGTCAACAAGATAACAAGAAAATTAGTTTTAAAGCTACAGTAAAGATTCTGGTATATCAAACTAGAACACCTAATGAATGCATTGGTACCAGCCGTGTCATACTAGCTTGTCACAAAAGAGGTTAAATAACGCTCTAAAATTACACAAAATGTAAGTGAGGAAATACTGGCACTGGCCATTTTCAAAGGGGTCCCTTGACCTCTGACCTCCGGATATATGAATGAAAATGGGTTCTATGGGTATGTGCAGGCGCATCTGGCTTTTAAAGGGAGTGGGAGATGACACTCACTCCCACCAATTCACTCATCGTCAACTCCTTATCTGGGGTCAGGTCACGGGGGCAACAGCTCCAGCAGGGGACTCCAAACTCCAAAACATCCGGTCTTAATGGGTCACGAACATGCAAACACATGCAAAAACACACACTGGAGCAGCTGACCTCTTGCTGGCAGGGTCGTCCTTGTGACGATGGATGCTCGCAGGGCGGCGCTGTTGAGGGCCTGTCTGTAAGGACCAGCTCCAGCTCGCTGACAGGAGGGACTGACACCGGCTGATGCCGTTAACCAGGGAGCCTTCAGAGACCAGGTAGGACTTTAGTTACCTACACGAAGCACTTTCACTACTTTGAGACTTGATCTAAACCTACAATGTCATGTATATATCAAAGGTGAAAACAAACAATATTAACAATGGGGCAGCTAAGGGGAAATATCCATAACAACAGTGCATTTTGCGATAAATGCAACACATTTGGTACAGATGTAGGTTTATATGTTATGAAAAGATATAGATATCAGGGTGCTGCAAATCTGGTCCCACTAAAAAAGTCTTGCAAAATCTCTCGTAATCCAATTTAAAAAGTAACAGTCATTTAAAGGAGAAAAGCTGGTCGACTTTAAGAGAGTCGAGTTGGAGTTACAGATACAGGAAGTTGGCTTCTGTCTTGAGCTGAGGAGTTGTAGCTTGTAGCCTCATTGCATTTATTCACCAACACATAAACTGTACACACACTGTCTGCTACAGCTACGTTCACAGCTATAACGGCAACAACAAACACACACTCAGCGCCGCCACACACACACACGCAATCTGTCGGAAACTTGCTGAAGTTACACTACAGCGGGCACAAAGCCACCGGCAACTCGAGCAACTGCTAACATAGCACAAACACACACACACACACTGCTTGTTGGACAATCACTACTATCGTTAATCCAGGCAGACATACAGCTGACAATTTGCTAAACTAATCTAAATGTGCAGCAGAAACTTTTACTGGGAAAGTGGCTGCATGTCTGCAACACTACCTGCAGCACCGCGGCTGCTAACGCTCTCAGATGGTGAACTGGAGACAGTGAACGCAGCACCGTGGCTGCCACAGTAACTCACCTCATGTTAACTTGACTCAGTTTGTTGTGCTCGGTTAATAACAGATAATTAGGTTCGGTTATTGGTTACATTTTTTTTCCCCACAATTAGCATCCCTAACTCGAACAGTAGGAGAAGAAACATTACTGTATGTCCAGCTTAAAACAGAAGAGTGTTGGTGGTACTGACCGCTGAGGCTCGTGGGAGTGTGTGATCGCAGCGTCCTGGCCGGGACTGGAGGGCTCAGCAGCATCGGTGTGTTTTCAGGTGTGCAGCTGTTCTTCACTGAGGAGTGTTTGTGCTGAGTAGCGTGTGTGTGTTTTGCAGCTTCTGTGTATCTGGAGTTGAGCAGCGGCAGTGTGTTTCGTGTTTTATGTGAGCGTAGCGTCCTGGTCGATACTGAACTCTTGTGAAACGTGTGTGTGTGTTCTTGTAGGTGTGTACGCTGTACGGTGTGTGTAATTTTCCCTGCATACATTTTTGATTGCGTGTTGTGTAGTGTGTGAGTGCATTTAGTTTTTGGTGTGTGTGAGCCCTGAGAGGTTTTCTGCGCTTTGCTGGGTAGTTGATGGGCACGTTGCTGTTTTGAAATGTGCACGTTTTGTGTGTTTTTCTGCGTGTTCGCCGTGTGTCTGTGCGCGACTCGTTGTTGCGGCGCGTGCACGCTCTGTCTCGTCCTGTGTGTGTTTTTCTGCGTGTGTGTTTTCGGCAGTGTCTGTGTCTTTTGCTGTAAAAGCGTGTTTTTCGGCGTGCGTTTGTGTGCGCGTGTGTGTATGTGTGAGTGTTTGTGCGTGGCGCGGTGTGTGTCTCTGAATTCCCTGAGCGAGAGGAACAGAACTTTCCGGACCAGACGTTCTTCACACCACGGCATCCCGTCGCTGATGTCCTGCAGAGGAACACAAACGGGATTATTCCTCCTCTGATTACACCAGAAATCAACAACCTACAGTCAAATGTCAAAATGAAAAGAAAACATTTAAACAATTTGAAAATAAAAAGAGATAAGTGAAGAATTACAGTATCTACAGAGTCTTAATCTTAATGACATTGATTGTATAGATATGAATGGTGACAACGTGGCAATACCCACAAAGCATGTTGAACGAGACAGGCTCTGTGCTTCAAGACGGAGTCGGGTGGGTTACCGTCATTGCCGCAGACCCTTGACGCACGGTTGGTCCGACTCACTGTGGCACTGCCAGCCCTATCCATCCCTATCCATCCCAAGCCCCCAGGAAGAGCGCCGGTCGTTGATCCCGA
Organism: Pterois miles; assembly: GCA_947000775.1. NCBI lineage: Eukaryota > Metazoa > Chordata > Actinopteri > Perciformes > Scorpaenidae > Pterois > Pterois miles. The sequence continues at coordinate 4,389,781 of CAMQGK010000568.1, read as the reverse complement.
TGTTCGTAGTGGCCAAACAATGGTACTACAAATTCCTTGTCCATTGTGTGACGTCATTGGGCCCAAAAAGACTTTTTCTCATAGACGTACACTGAGAGAGAGACGCCTGTAACTCAGCACATACTTATTTTTTTTTAGGTAAACCAACTCCCCAGTATGAACACTCTAATAGTCCTTATTTAAATCATCAGGTCCTAAAAGTTGTAAAACTCACTAAAAGCTGAATCCAGAGTTATTTCCTTCCTCTGTTTATGTCTATGGAGGCTCAGACCGTGACGACAGCGCTGACGCTGGGACTCTGTGACCCAGTCATGTGGCCGAGTGGACACTACTGCACATACCGGACACCCGAAGTAGGGCCCAGTAAGACCTGAAAGACCCAGCAGATCAGGGTACTTTTCCAGATAGAGGCCATTTTGCCTTCATGCGCCACTGAGCAACTTGCATAGGAATCAACGGGGTCCCTCCTAAAACGTTGGATCCAGATCTATTTATACATCCATGATCCATCCCCGTAGGGAGAGAGGGCACAACAAGTCCACAGTACCCGAGAGCAGCGAGGTCCGGATGAGAGGTCCTGTAAAGCTCACAGAAATCTTCCTAGTGAGGATCCTCCCACACCGAGCAGCCATCTCTGGCCCACTGACTTGAATCCTCCAGGCAGACAAGCCCGTCAGAGGGGCAAAACAATACATACAGTATACAGTATTTCCCTTCTGCTCTGGTCCGCAACTGTAACATTCAGGAAAGTTTCTCACAGGCTGCCGCTGACGCAGCGGCATGAAAACTCCCCAAGGGTGAAGTCAAAAACAACTTGATCGCCAACTGGTGGCTGTTAGTTTCAAAAGCACTTGATTTGATATGCAGCAGAGTTTTCAATGAGCAGAACACACATTTTAAACATCAACATCCCAAACGATCATGTACATTTCACTGTGGGAAGCCAAAATTGTGATTGTGATTAACATTTATTAGTTGTGCAGCCCTAGTTTAGTTTGTCTGTTCTGGACTACTGTAGAAACATGGCAGCCGGCTCTGTGAAGAGGACCTGCTCTCTATTAATATAAACGGCTCATTCTCAGCAAAAAAAACTTCTTAGTTTTGGAGATCAGACATTTAAGAAAACATAGTATAAATTAAATTCCATTTCTACTAATATATCCCCCAAATTACTAACACCATTTCTTTGTCTATGTTATGTGATCTTGTTCAAACAGAAAATTCTAATATTAATTATTTTTTTTTACTCTCAAATATCTATAATATCATCAGCTAAAATTAGACAGTAGCAAACGAAATCAACCAAAAACACAGAGAGACCAATTAGATAAATAAATAGAAATGTAAAGACAGCAACCAGGAAGCATAAAGACATACATGCGCCTTCTTTTAGTCAGAATTATGAAGCCATGTCAACACATAGTTTTGTTTTATACGTCTGTCAAAGTGTCACTTACATATTTCTTTTTGATGATATTCCGTTTGGGTCTGTCTGTACTCATCTTGCCGACGCTAATGGGCACATGAATCACAGAAGCCTCTTCCTCTCGCCTTCGACTCTTTCGCTTTGTTTTCTCTACAGGTGTGGAAATGCGAATCCCACCACTCCGTCCTGGAAAAAAGGAGTCACAAAATATAATACCTTGAAGACATTCTTCTCTTCAAATTTTGACTTGATGCCTGTGGATGGTCAAAAACAAAGGCTACAACAATTTAGAAATAGGAACAATTGGTCCAAATACAAGGATGGCGTTGTACTGTGTATATGAAATGTTATTCAAAGTGAAAACACTGCAGTAAATGCTCAAAATAACATCTACAGAACCAAAACTATCAATGTTCTGTCCTGAGTGTTATGTCAGGGATGATGCTTACATATAAGCACTGGCTCTGTGTAAGATGGTCTGCTATACATAGCAACGCCGTGTTATACATAGCAACGGCCTGTTATAAACAGCAACGGGCTGTTATAAGCAGCAATGGTCTACTACAGTCTGTTACACATAGCAACGGTCTGCTATACTTAGCAACAGCCTGTTATACATTGCAACGATATGCTATACATAGTAACAGTCTATTATACATAGCAACAGTCTATTATACATAGCAACAGTCTGTTATACATAGCAACAGCCTGTTATACATAGCAACGAGTCTGTTATACATAGTCAACAGTCTGTTATACATTGCAACAATATGCTATACATAGTAACAGTCTATTATACATAGCAACAGTCTATTATATTTTATCATAGAACAGTCTATTATACATAGCAACAGTCTGTTATACATAGCAACAGTCTGTTATACATTGCAACAGTCTTTATTACATAGCAACAGTCTGTTATACATAGTAACAGTCTATTATACATAGCAACAGTCTGTTATACATAGCAACAGTCTTTATACATAGTAACAGTCTATTATACATAGCAACAGTCTGTTATACATAGCAACAGTCTGTTATACATAGCAACAGTCTGTTATACATAGCAACAGTTATAATAAAATTTTATACATAAACATCTTTATACATACAACATCTGTTATACATAGCAACAGTCTGTTATACAATTTTATTCAGCACAGCTGTATCAACATTTTTGGGCTTGGGAGTTGTCCATGTTTTCGTCTTAGCACTTTAACCCTTTCACAGTGTGCTCTCCATTCATCAAAGTTAATTATAAGCTATCTGGTTGCTAAAAAATGTCTTATTCTGCATTCAGTTGGGCTTAGTTCCACACTCTCATATCACTTCTGGTGGAAAGAAACCAAGATGGGGTGGCCTAAAACCAAAGTGGCGATGATCAAAAACCAATACTGAGATGGCCAAAAAACAAGAGAGCGATGGCCCAAAAACCAAGAGGCGATGACACAAAACTATATGGTAACAGCCAAAAACCAAGTGGGTGACAACCAAAAGCCAAGATGCGATGGCAAAAAAAATATATGGCGATGGCCAAAAACCAAGTGGGCAATGGCCACAAACCAAGATGTGATGGCCAAAAAAACAAAAAAAAAAAAAAAAAAAAAAATAAAATCCCAAAATCAATTGATCAAAAAAATTATATGGCAACATCAAAAAAACAAGATGGTGACGTCCAAAAAACAACATGGTAACAGCAAACAACCAAGATGGCGACAGCCAAAAACCAAGATGGCAAGACCAAATACGATGACAAATTTGAGGCTTCAAAACTGCAGTCCACAGACCAACAAGTGGTGTGACGGTGACCGTGCCCACTTTTACAGTCTTTGGGCATGACAGCTCCCTAAAAGTAAAACCAACATGGAGTGTGCATTTTAAACATGGCAGTCGATTGTGTTCATTTAGTTGTCATGGCAAGTCGAAATCGTGATTAATATGTGATTAATTGTGCAGCCCAAGCTCAGTCTCATGGTCTGTGTTACAGAGCCTTGGGTGAGGACACTAGTTTGCAACCAGTTTGTAGTTTGTAACTGCTTTACAACCTTGTGCTGGTTAATGTCTATAATAGAGCAGACTGATGTGTGTGTACCATCTACCACTGCAATGTGCATCAGTCATTGTGTGTAACAATGCAGATTACAGTCTATCACATTAATTCTAGTCCTATCAAACAAAGCTAATGTAAAACAATGAATGTCCATTCACCTGCTGCAGGATTACAGGTGCAGCTCCGTCATTTTAATCCATGTGTCTGTGCCAGCTGTACAGGGTGTATTGTAATATTAAGAGTAATGGCAGCCTACATGTCTGTGTCGTCTGCAGCCGGTCTGGACATCATTGCGGTCGCTACATCTCTGTTCTAGTCACATTAAACAAGGCATATATCAAACAATAATCGCTGACCCACCTCCAGCAGGATTACCGGCCTACATCATGAGCACACCGGCGACAACCTAGCGGAACGGCACACGGACCCCCACTCTCACTTTATAGCAAACCCCGAAACAACGAATCACACCAGATATTCCAGTCGCGCCGTTGTTCCCCTCACAGAGCCGTTAGGCCCGGTGTGCCGCTTGGACTCGGCACCTGCACGGCTGGAGCAGCACCACTGCGGTCATGTGAGCCGCCCGCTTCCGAACCGAGGCCAGCCTCCTATTTCAGTGCGCGTGTATTGTTTTAATTACGGTCGGTGATGTGATTTTCCAGTCAAGGCGTCCGTCACGTGACCCGGAAGTCGGTCGAGGTCCACCATTCCCCGAAGTTCGGGCTCTGGACAATTAAATGCCAACTAACAATTTTCATCGTTTGTCAGCCCTCGAGCCTGGTGTTACCCCGAACCCAGCTCGCTCTAGTGAGGTGTCGTTTACAAAACACAGTCCCTCCAGCCCACGGCAAAATTCTACTGCGCGTCTCTTCTTGCATTTAAGGTACAAGAACGATGTCTATCCAAAACTGATAAGGCCCAGTTCCAATCCGGTTCATACCATCTATGGCCCTAATAATATAGTGCTGATAATAGGAAGAAAAAATAAATAAATACATAAATAAATAATAATAACGTATATACTGTATATACATGAACAGATAAATCATAAGAAATTAGAAATAAAAATATGTAACAGCAGTGCTAATTATAGAACATAGTATATAAACACTGAGAACTCATAAGAAAATATGAATAAGAAACATGTACAACAGTGCTAAAATTAGAATATACACATACTGTATATATAGATTCATACAAAATATATATATATATATACGTAACAGCTGTAAGCCGTCTGTAACAGCAGTGCTAATTATAGAATATATATACATATATACATATTCATACATACTTTGTGTGTGTGTGTGTATAAGAAATAAGAAATGTGTGCATGTATTGTGTTGTGTACTGTATATGTATAAATATACAACACTTTACAATCAAACGAACATGAATGAGAAAGTTTGCTACGGCTGGTCAGCGGTGCTTGGTTTTTCCTCAACTGATCTCAACATGGCTGCCGCATCACAAACTTTCTCCTTTTACAACTAAACAGTAACTACAAGATGTTTCTGAGAATATCTGAGGAGAGAAATAGACATTACAGTAACAGACTATTGATTCATATTTGATCAGCCCTGCCTTGTTTCACTGTTTGATCGGAGTTCAGAGTGATTGACAGCTGCTCAGAGGCAGCAGACTCCAGATCAGCTCTGATTGGTTGTTTTCCTCTGGTCTGTGAAATCTTGCAGATGCCACAGGAGGACACAGAGGAACATGATTTTTTCAGATTACCTGTCTCAAGCACTACTGTCAGGATGTAGTGAGTTTTATAAAAATATATCTTTTTAAATAATATTGTCTCCATTTCACTGCAGCTTTAAACATTCTAATAACTATTATAACCAGCTGTTGTCGTCCACTGTGTGAGTCAATCAGCAGGGCAGCAGGTGTGATAACGAAGCTGAGACCCAGACTGAGACCAGACCAGATCAGACCAGGTTCTCCTCTGGTCGCTCTTGTTGCTCCTGTTTTTTAAACCATGTCGGTGCTCGCGTGGCTTCTTTGGACCTTGTTCCGTGGTACACTGGGAGGTCCGGTTCAGCTCGCGACATGGTCGGAACTTGGAGCAAATCCGGTTAAGACGAAACATGATGAAGCCCCGCGCCCTTCCTACTACCACCTGCCCATGTCCCAGGACGCACCGGGGCCACTTGTACCACAAGAGCTGTTTCTGCCGGTTCTTCGTAAAGACCCGCTTCCCGCCGGACTGACCGCTCTGCTGTTACCGACCACGAGACCTCAACCGGAGAGCTCGCAAGGGACGAGTGCACGCGCTGTGCAAGTCTGGTGCGGTGTTGATAAAATCTCTGTGCGCGTGGACCGCCTCCAGCTGCGCGCCTGGCCGGTTCCGTCCCTGTTCCGACTGGGCACGTGCGAAGCCAGCAGGGTCAGTCCCCGGTTTCTGTACTTCCATTCCGGACTGACGGAGTGCGGCGGAGAATCTAAGGTCGGGACACCATGAATATTGCACACATGTAGCCATGCGGATAGCCACCATGGACTCGAGGCTCAGACAGATTTTACGCAGTGATTTGGTGGTTTCAGTCCAATATTTGATAAAATTTTCTTTTTGTTTTGAGATGATTTGGCCAAATTGTTTTAGGCACTGATGGGTCTTGTAGGGGAGCGCGGGGTCAGTTGGGGCAATTGGACCAGTAGACTTTGAAAAGACTTAGAGGTCTGGCTCCCTGTCACATCTAAAGTGTCTTGAATCTGCAGTAACAGTATATTTTTGGCATCATTGGGGAAAATTTCAGTATAACCTTTCAACATATTGTAATTCGAGTGTTTTGATTGTACATGTCCACAGCCTCCATCCTTTCCATGCTTCTTACTTTTTTGTTGTGACGTTTTTTGTTTTATGTTTTTTTTTTTTTTTTTGCAACCCTTTTTTCTAGTTTTTGGACATTTTTCCAAAACTTTTTGGGAAACAGACAGATGAAAAATAAATTCAGTGACTGCATTGCTTATTTCTTGCATAAAATGTTTTCAGAAACACATTTCGATGAACTAGTTTCATAATATAACAGAAGAAAGTTTGCAAACTAGCTGCCATGTTGGTTCCAGTTTGAAAGCTGGAAGCCCTCGAGGGAAAGCGTTCGTCCATCAGGAGCCTTGAGTCTACTGGCAGCCAATCAAGCATCCAGTGCTGGGAAGCAGGATGAGCCCTAGCGATCAAAAACGCCCCTGTGGGCACGTACCACAACAGACGTCTGCTCCTCTTCATGGCTCTGTTTTCAGGCTTTAAAAGATCTAGCCCATTATGGGGGACTTTGGCCAATCACAGGTCACATCAGAGAGAGAGAGTGTTCCTATTGGCTGTTCATCCAACAGAAGCAGCTGTAAATTACTTGCGAACTCTGATCAAACGGTCAAAATGGGCATAACCTAGACACTATGCGTCCGTGAACTTTAAGTATGTTTTTGCACAATTTTGCAATAACAATTCCTGTTTCTCAGGTTGCTGGTGGTCAGCTGGTGTTTACCTATTCGCTGTGTTATACTCCGCCTCCGCAAGGCTACGTCATCAGAGTTCCACCTCTTAACCTGCCCATCCACTGTCATTACAACAGGTAACTTCAGGGCTTTCAGCAGCATTTAGAGCTGTTTTCTGTCATCTCAACAGAGATCCGCCATCATTGTGACTGAACTTAAAATGCATCATAGGAGATGAGGAAGCTGCTACAGGTCCTTTATTAGCGCCTACTCTCACCTGTGTATATTTGTTTTAATTAAAGATGAAAAAGAATAGGTTATTAATAGAGCTGTCAGTGGATTAAGATACTTAAGCACAATCAATCATAGTCCACAGTTAATCACATTTTTTTCCTTCGTTCTCATTTGTTTTCCTGTCTCAGGTTTCATTACTCTTATCAAGTTGGCTTCAGACCTCAAGTTCAGCACACAACCTTGATGAAGAACATGAGGAGTAAACTCAGCTACAGCCTCACTGTCTGCAATGGTAACACATAACAGTACTACAGTACGCTACCTAAAAAAAGACAAAGTTACAGTTGAAAAACTTGAATAGAAGTAACTTTTGTGCATATTGTAGTACAGATAATAAAAAAATCATGTTCCTCCTGCGCTCAAACGAAAACAACCAATCAGAGCCGAGGATTTGTCTAACGCAACTGTCAGTCGCTGCTTGTGAAGCCTGTGAACTCTGCTCAGACGGTCAAAGTAGGCAGCACTGATCAAATATTAATCAATATTCTGTTACTGTAATGCCTATTTCGCCTATTTTGCTTTGATAACTGGCAAGCACACCACAAGCACTCAGAGAGGTTTATGCTCACCGCGTTGTTCGTTGCAGTATCCTCCGAAATGCCAGAGGACGTAGAAACAAAGTATTCTGTGGATAAGCACGAAGTCAGCAAGTGCTGTACTGTAATTATTACTGTCGCTTACCTCCGAGTCAAAATAATTTTCCATCTCTTGGTGTTTCCCTTCGGCTCGCCTCGGCTTTACGTGAGACTTTTTTTCAGCTTTTACAAAATGATCACTCATTCTGTTACAGACTTCAGCAAAAAGACTCTTCATTCCTCAGTGTTTCACTTAGTTTTAAATCTGAGCCCGCTACAGCCTAAAAACCACAAGTTGCATTAATGCGTTAAAGAAGTTATTGGCATTAAAATGAATTTGCATTAATGCATTAACTTTGACAGCCCGAGTTGAAAGACGACACTGAATGCATTCTGATACTACTCAACACATACTATAGGTCTTGTCAGCGTATTTCTACAACTGTCTTATTCTGTAAATATGACAGCATAACCCCAGGCTGTTGTATTCCTAGTTTCATCATGTACAATAAAGACAACACACAGAAGCAACTTCATTCGAGGGATGTGCTTTGTCTGCCTTGAATGTTTGTGTTTGTGTGTTAACAGCACAGGGGCAGCCGGTCGCTCCAGGCCACTGGTTCTCTTTAGGGGAGTCGGTGTATTTTGTGGCCGAGGCAGAAACTCTGCTGGCTGGGGAGAGGCTTTATGTGGACTCCTGCTACGCCACAAGCTCCAAAGACCCAAACAGCACGCCCAAAGTGGATATCATCACCAACAATGGGTAAGTCATCTCTCTTTTCAAAAGTTGAAAAGTTTTGAAAAATATTCTTCATCGATAACCGACCCTCATTAACCATTTGTGCCTCGCATGTCACGGTGCGCCAGCTGCAGTGTATGAGCACAACAGACAACTGAGTCAGCAGTTCACCATCAGGAGAGTTACTGTAGCAGCCACGGTGCTGTGTTCGCTGTCTCCAGTTCACCATCAGGGAAGTTACTGTAGCAGCCACGGTGCTGCGTTCGCTGTCTCCAGTTCACCATCAGCACAGTTACTGTAGCAGCCACGGTGCTGTGTTCACTGTCTCCAGTTCACCATCAGCAGAGTTACTGTAGCAGCCACGGTGCTGCGTTCACTGTCTCCAGTTCACCATCAGCAGAGTTACTGTAGCAGCCACGGTGCTGCGTTCACTGTCAGCAGAGTTACTGTAGCAGCCACAGTGTTGCGTTCACTGTCACCAGTTCACCATCAGCAGAGTTACTGTAGCAGCCACAGTGCTGCGCTCACTGTCAGCAGAGTTACTGTAGCAGCCACAGTGTTGCGTTCACTGTCACTAGTTCACCATCAGCAGAGTTACTGTAGCAGCCACAGTGTTGCGTTCACTGTCACCAGTTCACCATCAGCAGAGTTACTGTAGCAGCCACAGTGCTGCGCTCACTGTCAGCAGAGTTACTGTAGCAGCCACAGTGTTGCGTTCACTGTCACTAGTTCACCATCAGCAGAGTTACTGTAGCAGCCACGGTTCTGTGTTCACTGTCTGCGAGCGTTTGCAGCAATGGTGCTGCGTTCACTGTCTCATGTTCACAGTCCAGGAGCGTTAGCAGCCACTTTCCCAGTAAAAGTCTCCACCACACATTTAGTTTAGTTTAGCAGGTTGTCAGCTGTTTGTTTGCCCAGATTAACAATAGTGACTGTCTGACAAACAGTGTGTGTGTTTGTGCTACGTTTGCAGCTGCTAGCTGCTCGGATTGCTGGTGGCTTCGTGTCCGCTGTAGCGTAACTTTGGCGAGTTTCCGACAGACCGTGTGTGTGTGGTGGCGGTGAGTGTGGGTTTGTTGGTGGCGTTATAGCTGTGAACGTAGCTGTAGCAGACGGTGTGTTTACAGTTTATTTGTCAGTAAATAAATGTTACGAGGCTACAAGCTTCAGCTCCTCAGCTGGAAGTCACGAGCCAACTTCCTGTATCTGCACAGACTTTCTCTTAAGGTGGACCAGCTTTTCTCCTTAAAGCGACGAGCCGCTCCTGAGTTTTCTCAGCTTTTTTATTAATTATTAATATTTCTTTTAACCGTTTAACTGTTAGTGTTTATTGGTTAAAATGCTTCATGCCGGTTATCAGTTAAAAGGTTAATTAATCCCTACCTCTAACACTAATAGTTTAAAGTAATTTGTCTCTATATGTCTTCATTGTGTCTGATTGGTGATTGCAGCTGCATGACAGACAGCAGGAGGGGGGGCAGCAGCTCCCGCTTCCTGTTGGGAGGCAGCAGTGTGGTGGCGTTCTCTGTGGACGCCTTTCTCTTCAGAGAAGCCTCACAAGTAAGACCATTTCTGATTCTTCCAGAGCCTCGTCGGGCCCCTCCAAAGGGTCACCAGATAAATCTGAGGGGTCAAGACATGATTAACCCTCACTAGGGGCTTTTTACTATTTCCACCATTTTAGCTGTGTTAATGTGTATGGCATTATGTCTCATAGGGTGTGAGTTTTTTATTTTTTATTTTGGAAGTTCAACCTCAGGTCAGACCCTTATATACCTAAATGTCCTCATTACAGTATAAAATCTTGCATTTTATTATATCGGCTTTAATCATTTACTATTTTCTACCAGATTGAGCCATTTTGTCCTGTTTGCCCTTTGGGGCAAATACATTTGGAGTCATAGGAGCGCCATAACAGAATAAATCTGTTACAGAATAGGAAAATAAATGTGGAAATATAATGAGGAATAAATAAAAGGCAATGACATTAAATAAAAATAAATACATAAATAAGAAATCTAGAAAAAATTGTTATGCAAAAATCTATTTTTTAAAAACTTTAACTTCAAACTTAAACTTTTTAAAGTTCAGTTCACAAGGAAAATATAAAGTTGAAAGCTTAACATGAAATACAAAAATAAAATTAAATGTTCAATGTTTTAAAGTTAAATTACCAAGAAAAATGTTAAGTCACAAACTAAAAAATGGATGCAAAAATGAAATAAATGCATGCAATCCGAAATTAACTCATAAATGTTCAGTATATGACGTGATCTAGTGGCCTCCCCTCTCTTTCTTATTGTGGGAGGTAAAGTTGCTTGTTCTGGGCTTTTCTGGGGAGAGTTGCTCCTGTTGGGCTTGTTTCTACAGGCCTAGTTGCTTGTTTCTCTCGTCAGATCTGACAACACTGATGAGCGTATCACACTGGCTAGCGCCACCGCTCTGCACCGCTCTCATACGGCGGTTACAGCTGATATCGCAGTCTCGACTGATGGCGTCTCAGGTTAACACTGTTAGCACTGTTTCCATTGTTTGCACTGTTAGCTCAGAACCACTCAACTGTTGCCAAGTTGAGGCAACAGATATGGTCTAAATTTCATAGTGAGTACCTTTAACTAAGCTTATGGAGTCCAAATCCCCACTAACTATAAAGCTCTCTAACCATCTGTGAGTGTGTTATGGCTTTTTAACTGTGTCTATGTACAGGTGCTGTACCTCCACTGTTCAATGTCAGTCGGTCTGACCGCTTCTTACAACTCAAAGTCCTGCAGCTACAACCAGACTGCTGGAAGGTAAGCAACCAATAAGAACCTTCCTCACAAGTAAAACATGGCTGAATGGTTGACAATCAGAATGGATCACCAGCCGCCACGTCAAATGGGACCAGAAGTGTAAAGTGAGGGCCAATGCCCTTTAAATTCTGGTGAGGAAAAACTGTCATGACCTTTATATATGTGAATGAAAATGCTGCATGGGTATGCAGTTTTCCATGTTATAATCTGAGCAGATATTTTATACTAAATTCAGTACCTGTGAGGGTTTCTGGACAATATTTGTCATTGTTTTGTGTTGTTAATTAATTTACAATAATAGATATTTACATACATTTGCAAGAAGCAGCATATTTGTCCACTCCAATGTCGATCACATTATTAAATACTCTATGGACAATCTTGCAATTAATTGCAGTTGAATATTTTAATCGATTGACAGCCCTAATATAATTACAAATATAAATAAATTCAAACGTGGTTTGCAAACTCCAAAGTAGCGAACAGATCAAATCTAACAGGATGTGACTACTTCTGTGACTTCCTGTAAATTCTTTGACGTCTGCTGGAAACGGCTGGAAAATGTCTGATTTGACCGCAGCTTTTTGTCACCGCCCCCTGCTGCCGTCAAATCTTGTCTACTTTCTGGAGGTCTGTACTTATATTATTATATTATACTATATTTGTCTATTATTATAGTTTGCTCTTGGCTCTGCTAACGGTAGACTCGTCCATGTTTGTGACTGGTCGTATGCTGCAAACACCGCCCTGTTCGTGTGAATGTGCTCGTAGCCAGATTGAGAAACCCTGGGTTGATTTACCGAGTCGATAAGCAGCATTGTAGGACCGTTTAGCAGGATCTTGTTTGTTAGGGCTAGTTAAACCAGATAAGGAGAACATACTCTGGGTATGTTGAACTGGCTTCGTAGTACAGACCTCAGGTAAGACACAGTTCATCTCCAACGAGCCAATCACGAAAACAAATCATGGCAGTCATTTTGGGAAGGTGGTTTTTGTGTTGGCACTAACAGACGTGACTCTTTGCTCTTTCTTTTGTAGGTGGGAGGAGCTGAAGGCCACAACCTCAGTGTGCTCCTGCTGTGAGTCCATGTGCACCGACATACAGGACTGTAAGTTATGAGACTCAGTGACTGTAAATCACACCACACCAGCTGCACATCACAGTAGTCCTGTGTGATAAAAGCATAACACTTATTCTTAAAAGTGATGTATCTCAGTGTAGGAAATTATATATATTGTAATACCGGGAGAGGCTGCACTGAAAGCTGCCAGGGCCGGAGGGAACGGAGCTGCTGCCCTGCTGTGATGCATAATCTGGTGCAATTATCTCCAAACCACCTGTTCAGTTAAATGGGACATACCGTTAGATGCTCATTTTCAGGTTCATACTTGTATTTTGGGTTTCTACTAGAACATGATAACATGCTTTAATGTTCCAAACACACTTTTCTCATCCTGTCTGTTTGAATATACCTGTATTCACCCTCTGTACGAAACACTCCGTAGCACCTGTTTCTTTAAACAGAACAGCAAAAATACCTGATACACTGATTCAGACAAAATCTCCAGTCTGCATCGGCCCAGTCTACCTCACCTACTGTATCCCATAATGCAAAGTGCTAAAACGGCCAAAAAAATTTTCATAGCTATTACATCACAAGAAATCAACTGTGTGGATTCTGAATGTTGACATTTTTACAATATTAGATAGTGAATTGAACATTTGCACTGATGTTTTCAGAGTTTAGAAGCTCCACAAACTGCTGTGACAGCTAGATAGCGCCTGCCAGTGTCGCTCTCAGACCGCTACGAACTGTCTGGAGCTTAACCCTGCAGTATCTTATAAAGTAAACAAACATAAACATGAATCTGTGTATTTTTTTCGATAGTATTGTACTAGTGGTACGAGTCTTGTGGTACGTGTTTTTTTTTGTCCAGTGTTTAAATGCTGGTTTAAAGGCTACAGCCTGGTCTAGCATACTGCTAAATACATCAGTAAACTGTTTGATGCAGCATAGTATGTAGTAGGTGGTTTCAAACAGCTCCTCAAATACTGACTGGGTCGTGTTATTTCACATTTTGTGGGTTGGTAGAAACTCCAGATACTCGCATATATGTACACAAGCACTGAAACAGTGAGTTTTTCATGATTTGTCCCATTTTAAAACCTCCACCATCTGTGGCTTGAAATGCTCTCACAGTTGTCCTTTCTCTACTCAGCTATCAAGAGCACAGTCAGCAGTCCGGGCTGGCTCATTGAACAAAGGGGTGAAGAAAAACCGATGATGAAGGTGGCATCTTTTCAAGAGGATGAGGAGGGAAGAGAATGGGCGGGTGACGAAGAGGAGAGGGAGGAAACGGTCGGCCAAAAAAAGGAAAATGAAGCCGCCGTTCCTGAAGAGACTGCTGAGAAAAAAGCATGGAGGCACAGGGGTGCAGAAAGAGAAATGGAGGAGACAGAGGAGGTGGATATGGAAAAAGCATTGGCAACAGATGGCGTTATGTCTGACCAGACGAAACCAGAGGAGGCCTGGGAGGAGCTCCGTACAACCAAAACTGGTTTGTCAAGTGACAATAACGGCACTGATGAGTCAAGAGATGGTTCTGGTACCAGTATCACTCTAAGAAATCAGACTTTTGGTGTTGATTACAATACAAATAATACTGAAAATGTTTCCACAGCCGTCGTTAAACTGTGTCCTGATAGTCAGATGAGTTGTGGTGCTACTATTAATAGTGGTCCAGAGAACTTTACCCCCAATCAAATTAGAGCTACATCTGGCACCAGTTCAAGAGTCCATGTGAGTCGGCTTGGCAGTACACTCGAGCCGTCAGATGGGAACTTTGAAATTGACCCAAAGAAGTCGGACGCTCTCCTGAGGTCCCAACAGGTCGAATCAGTGGACACTGAGTCTGACGGGACACTGGGCCAAGCAGGCGAGTCTGTTGCCGGTAAAGGACCACATGGAGGTGATGATATGCTTCACAGTCTGCAGATCAGAGGGTTGGAGTCAGACCAGTCTGCTGGGTTCAGGGACCCGGTCTTTGCAGACCAGTTACTCGGCGAGTCTGACTTTGATTCTGGAGTTGAAGAAGGTGAAGCTCTTCCTCTGAGTCAGTTTATTGGAGCGGTGGAGAAACGAGGGCAGAAAGGAGAACTTTCTGATATCACTTCTGGTTTCATTAGTTCAGAGAAAGTGGATGAAGACAGCCCCAGTCGCTCCACCGTGGTGGCCGTTAGCTCTGCGAGCAGCCAGATGTCTGACAGCGAGTGGGCTGAGGTGGTGGCAGGATGGGGCCTGCACAGTTCAGGTTTGTGGTGGAGGAGATGAGACAGACGGTGATGGATGATCTATGTCTAATTGTTACAGGAGGGAAAAGTGAGATCAAGGAGTAGTTGAAGGTCATAATGGGGTCATGACCTGAATCGAGGAGCATCAGCAGGAGGAAATGAGGCAGTTCCTGATCAGCAGTCAGTGCTGGATCTTTCCTCAGTTTGTGTAACCTCAGAAACACTGGAGCCTTTCTGTAAAGCTCCAAGACCACGAACAGCTGTACAGCACTGAACTACTGGAGCAGAATATAATAATCAGCTGGCTGTATCCATGTAGACTTGTTATAATAATAAACTTTGACCAAGCCCTTACCTACCTTTGCCTTGTTTCCTTTAATAATATACAGTATATATTGAATAGTCCACAGAGCTACAGTATAAGCAGCATTCACCTGAGAAAACATGTCTAGTTGCATGCAAGTTTCAGAATTGCCATTCACTACCAACAACTAACCATTTTGAGGAGGAGGAAGATGAAAAAAGGACGAGGAGGTAGATAAATGAGAAGCACAGGACAGTCCACCTTCATTAACCCTTTAAAGCTTCAGTAGGCAAGCTTTTTGGCATTGTTGGGTAAAAAAAACACTAT
Organism: Pterois miles; assembly: GCA_947000775.1. Lineage (NCBI taxonomy): Eukaryota > Metazoa > Chordata > Actinopteri > Perciformes > Scorpaenidae > Pterois > Pterois miles. The sequence goes on along the minus strand of CAMQGK010000568.1, from coordinate 4,374,541 downwards.
ATTATAATTCAAGTGTTCTGGGAGAAAAGTAGACTTCTGCACCTCCTCATGTCTGTTTTCAGGGTTTAAAGATCCTAGCCTGTGACAGAAGACTTGACCTGGTGGGCGGTGTTTAGTATTTTGTTAACTGATCTCAATATGGCTGCCGGGTCACAAAATTTTGCATTTTACAGCTGAACAGTAACTACAAAATGTTTCTGAAAACATTTGAGGAGAGAAACCATCAGGACAATTGAAGTTTAGCATAAGACTGGACCTATGTGCAAAGTTTAGTTTATTTTCACGCGTGGGAAGGTAGATTTGCTCGGTAGAAGAATAAACAAATCAGTTGGGGTGGTAAAGCGGTTCCATGAAGGTCAATTCAAATTCACGCAATCAGACTTACTGTCTGACTTATGTCAGACTAATTTGAGTCGGGTTCAAGTGGTCAAGATAATTGAGTGTGCATGCCGTTGGAGATGAGCCAGGCCTGCACAAAATTGATCACCAGCAATGGCTGCACAGTACATGCTGGTTTAAAGGTCCTGACACACCAAGCTGACGGTCGGTCGTCTAAGAGTTTGGGGTCGTCGTGATTATCAATTGATTGACTAGTTTTTTGGTGTGTCCCGCACCATCGGATCTAGTCTGCCCATGTCAGAAGTTTTTGAGCTAATTCAGCATGTTGGATCGGCAGCGGCGCCCGTCGGTTAGATAAATCACTCTGATCGGCTGTTTAGCTTGAACGAATCCTTGCACAGGAAGAGAAATGGAAGTGAGAGATCATTTCAACACACGGATATTTTAACAGCTATAGTACATGAACATCTGGAATGAAGCTAAATGGTGAGTGAGAGTTATGTGAAAATGGTTGGCAAACAGTTTTATCTCATGTATGTATCCTAACAGCTTGTATTTCCCCTCAGTCTTCCTGTTTCCCTTTTTGAATTATGATAACAGAACAACGCCGCCTGCTGATGTGGAGAGTTATTTCCTCTCACGCAGAATGTACGTGGTAACCAAGCCCCCAGGAAGAGCGTTGTTCATTGATCCCGATGTTCGTAGTGGTCAAACGGTGGTACTACAACTTCTGTGTTCATTGCATGACATCATTGGGCCCAAAAAGACTTTTTCCCACAGATTTACATTGGGAAAGTGATGCCTGTAACTCAGCGGCTAATTTTTTTTGAGGTAAACAAACTCCCTAGTTCAAACACTAATAGCCGTTATTTAAATCATCAGGTCCTAAAAGTTGGAAAATGCACTAATAGCTGAATCCAGAGTTATTTCCTTGCTCCGTTTACGTCTGTGGAGACCCAGACAGTGACAACAGCACAAACTGTGACATTAGGACCCTGTGACTGAGTCATGTGACCGAACGGATGCTACTGTGTGTATTGGACATGCGCAGTAGGACCCAGTAAGACTCGGAGGACCCAGAAGATCCGGGTACTTTTCCAGATGGAAGTTGAGCCATTCTGGCTCCATGCGCCACTGAGCAACTTTCATAGGAATGAACGGGGTCCCGCCTCCAGCGTTGGATCCAGTTCTCTTTATACATCCACAATGCTAACTGGCCATCGACTATCGTCTCTGTGGTGTGTTTGGGCCAAAACAAAGGTGATATGACGTGCCTCAAAAAGAGACCTTCGTCACTGCTAGGTCTCTGATGTCAGCTTGGTGTGTCCCCAGCTTTTTTACATTTCCTGTAAATAACACACACAGATGAAGGAGCTGGTGCTTCAGTTGCATTTATTTTTGAAAATGTATAAATGTCAAAGCCCACAGATTACTGTCTCTATAGTTTTATGATGACACTGAATTAGGTGGAACATTCAGTATGTAGAATGTGATTATGCGTGCATTTTCACTGCAAATGAATGTGATTCCTCACAGCTACAGCAAGTACTGTATGTACTGTGCATGTTTGACAGAAAGCAGCAGAATTATTTAGTACAATTGACAGGAGCAGTATCTCAGACATTGATGAGCTGCTGACTGGGATCACTGCACATCTACGAATTCTTCTGTGGGACCTTGGTGATCACCTGACAACACCGACAAAAGGTATAAAGATTATTTAGTTTGATAAAATATATAGTCATTGAATCAAATAAACAGACCAAACCATAGAAACAGCAGTAGAACCAACTGTGGTCATTTCATTGAAACAAAAGGTGACTGTTGTTAGTTGCTATGGAGACAACACATCAGCGGGGCGGTTAAAGGTTTGTCGCTGTTCGCGGACGCAGCTCCAGAGATGGATGCCTGGTTAGTTAGCTTGTCCTTCTCTGGAGTGATCGGGAGTGAGGCGGAGGGGCCGTTAACAAAGAACGTATATCGTTAAGAAGTGAAAGTCAATTGTTCGTTCCATTGCAACATCAGCACACAGCAACAGAGCTACGCTTCCGCCATTTTGGATGGAAAGTGACTACCAGACGCCAGTAAAACGTCCACCTACAACGTGCCATGTATTCTATTGCCAAATTTACTGTCTCTACTGAACTGTCCTGTGTTCAACAATAAAAATATTACAAATATTGATACTATTATAACTATTTATTTATTAAACTATTTGGCCCAACTGCTGCTCAGAAGAGCATAAATGAGCGATGGATGTAAATGGAAATCCAAAATGGAGTTCAATAGACCACAGACCATGGATGTAGAAGAGCTTGTGTCCTGTGCTTTTACTCTGCGTTAGTAAATAATTACAACTCCATTAAATTCTGTTGATGTCATGCTGCTAGCACTGCTAGCTACTGGCCGATAGCCGGTTGCTTGGGAACAGAGATGTTAATACATCCACCACTGTACAGGCTGACATCATACAGCTCATGGGTGTATTAGAAGATAATAAAAGTGATGAATTACAGCCAATGTATCTGTTTTTACAGCCGCATAAAGCTAGCAGGAAGCAGGCAGAACCGGATATGTCATATGAGAGTGCAGGGTGGTGCAACTCTATTAGGACATCTTGATTTCAATGAGGGCTATTTAAGTGTTCCTACAGGGAAGTTTATTTACCTCAAAAACACCTCTGTTTTACAGACATCTCTTTATACATCCATGGACACAGACTCGTTGATGTTTTCAGTCCAAAATGGCGGCAGCACTACTGCAGTGCCATCCAGCAGTTTCGCCTCTTTGCTTCTGTACTTTTTCTGTTCTACTTCTATTCTTTCTATGGACTTAACTCAATTGAACCTCTATAGAAAAGTGGGTGATAGATCATGTCTGTGTCATGTGATAAGCTGGCAATATTTAGGATAATATATTTTTTAGTGATTACCGTTTTGACTTCTGTGTAGTTGTCCAGGCCGTACTCTCCAAGCTCTCTGCCATTACCGGAAGCCTTGTAACCTCCGAACGGAGCCTGAGCAGCAAACACGTCATAACAGTTGATCCTGTGGGAGAAAACACACAACCATTTCAGTGAGACAGCCGACCTTCTCCTATGTATCAGATCGACAATATGTCATCCAGAGTAGACTCTCATGACCCCCTTTTGGGGGAAACCAATCCCGTGTCCCTCAAAAAACTGCTAACAGTAATAACGCTTTGCTGAAGAGCTGATGTGTAATTGGCTGCACCAACAATAAATCCAAAAACACTGATCTCTGATCTGTTCACGTCATGTCCTAAAAAAGATCTAATAGAGGGGCTTTATGGCTCCAAGCTTTAGGCCAAACCAGCATGGCGTCAATACTTGCTGTCACAGGAGTGAAAATGATGAAAAGCTGTTGTGTAGCAGGTTAACTGAGACTTTCACACTGACATTTGAGGCTCATACGATACGTGAATATTCACTATCAGTGTGCTAAATGGCTAAATGATGCTGGTGACAGTCACTAGCATGGCTAGCTAACATTAGCTTGAATGGGAGGCTACTGCAGTAATACAGTCATACATTAACATTATAGCAGCATCAGATTGTTGTCTGCAACTAAATCCCAGCCTATAGATCAAAAAGTTGGCTATTAACACGTTGGTTATTTACAGAAAACACTTGGCCTAAAGGGATTCAATCAGCTATGTAGAGATGTCTGGATCAGCAATACAAATTTAGAAAAATTTCAATCCAATCTTGTGTCAAATTGCATTGAAATCTATGTGATCTTCGGTTTTCTTTCCCCAAAAGGGGGGCGGGGCCTCAACTTTTTGTGAAGTACCCGTATGTGCTGGTCTGATGTATAGGAATGAAATAAATCTCATGCTGTAAAATGCCAAAGTTTTCTTGTGAATATTCATGAAAGAGGGATTAGCCATGAAAATGTACAATTCAGAGACTCAGTAATGATTTTAGTAATAACGTCCCTACCAGACTGTGCCGGCACGCAGCGCGTTGGAGACATAGCTGGCCTTTTCAATGTCTTTAGTAAACACAGCGGCTGCTAGACCATATTTAGAATCGTTGGCTCTCGTCACCACCTCCTCCAGTGTTTTAAACTTCAAGATCTGCATCACGGGACCAAAGATCTGCAAGAGAAAACATGAAGAAGTAATCACTGCTCATTTCTACCAATAATTAACATAAAACACACAAGTAAAACAGTTAACATTGTCCCCTCTTACATCCCCATCTCCACCAAGGTAAGTAAATGCATTCATAAAAAGGAAATGCATACATATGACAATGTAAATTGAATTTCACCTTGATTTGTTGTTATTTATACTATCCTACCTCCTCCTTGGCAATGGTCATGTTGTCCTGGACGTCTCCAAACACAGTAGGCTGGATGAAGTATCCTCTGTCTGCAGCCACTCCTCCTCCACACATCAGCTTAGCTCCTTCTCTCTTCCCGCTGCTGATGTAGCCCAGAATCTTGTTGAACTGCTCCTGATCCACCTGAACACAAAGTTACCACAGAGGAGTGAGAGTATGTACAATCTCCATGAGTCCAAGCGCTCAGTGTGCTCCTGAACACCTCATTATGTCTCAAAGCTGCACTGATCAATAGTTTTTGCATTAGCAGTGATATCAAGAACTCTATGAAGATTTCTGGCCCCTATTGGATCTGATGCACATTCATTGTGGCGAATAAAATAACTCTGAATTCAGCAGTTAGTTCATTTTACTACTTTTAGGACATCATGATTTAAATGAGGGCTATTTAATTGTCCCTACTATGTAGTTGATTTACTTAAAAAAAAAAAAATGATGATGATTTACAGATGTCTCTTTATACATCCATGGACACAAACTCCTTGATTACCTCCATAGCAGCGGTCTGCTATAAAGAAACAGACCGGAGAATGCCTTAATTGACCGATCAGAATGAAGTATTTAACAATTACAAGACTTGTAATAAATAAAGACAAAACAAGACTGAGGGTTTTGTGCCACTGTGTGTATTGTGATCTTGTTGAGTATAATGTTGCTGTGAGCAGCAGCGTGTAACAGTGAGTGTTACCTGAGGTCCCTGCTCGGTCTTTAAGTCAAAAGGGTTTCCCACCACTCGTCTCTGAGCTCGCTCAACGCTCCGTTCCACAAACTCGTCGTAGATGTCTGCTTGGACGAAGGTTCGAGAGCCAGCGCAGCAGCACTGGCCTTGGTTGAAAAACAGACCGAAGTGGGATTGCTCCACTGCATGTTCCACTGAACGAGGAAATGACAAAGACAACCTTAACTTTCGCCATCAAAGTTTTCAAAAAAAAAAAACAAACAACACTAAAATATTCTTCCACTATTATATCAACTTGTGCGTTTGTAATGCATTTCAGGACTTGTCTTCCATTTAAAGACCAATTAATAGTAGGTGGAAATGAGGGATGCACCGATACCGCATCAGATATCTGGCCGATACTGACTCAAATAGCTGGATTGGGTATCAGTGACAATGGATCTGATCAATTCAATTCAATTCGATGTTTATATACCATTTTATACTGGCATTTGAATTTTAATCCATGTTGAAATCAGCAGAACCAGAGCTTAAGATGAGGTGCTATTCATTTATATTACCGTCACAGCTGTCACATCCTAGGTCATGTTTTATTTTGTCATTTATGTGTTTCCGGTTTTATTTTTGTGCACTAACCTTCCCTCTTTTTTCAGGTCACCTCACTTCCTGCCCTTGTGTTTCCCTCCTTTTGTATGACTGACAGCTCTGCCCTGATCACCTCCACCTGTGCCTGATTGCCAGCACCGCCCTGACTGTGTCCACCTGTGTTTCCTTATCCTATCTCTGCCTGTTTTATGACCTTGCCCCACCTACCTATTTGGATTTGTTCACCTGTGATTTTTGCCTGCCCGTGTACCGAACCTTTTTTGACGTCAGTAAAGACTTTGATCACTTTTGAAACTCTCTGCCTCCCGAGTCGTGCATTCGAGTCCTGCTCACTCCTGTTCCCAGTCGTGACAATTATGATGCATTCAGGCTCTATTCAGTAAAATTAGTATTGAGCGAAGATAAATTATAATGTTATCATGATATGTTCAAATGTAATCTTGTAAAATGTAGTTTTTGGTGAGAAACTTGAATGAATTCAGTTGTTTGAACATGATGTGTTCATAGAAATACAGTAGATATTAGAGATTTATGAGCTGTTTAATTTCCTAACAAAAGCCAGTATGCAAACAGTAATACAGGGTTTTAGGATTAAAATTATTATTTATATTATTATTACTTTTTCAAGGCTGGTTTTTAAGGCTGTTGGGGAACTGTAAATTTGTACTATATGGGACATTGTTTATCACAAATGTATAATTCTTATCCTAATACTTTGTATGAACTCTCATCTGGAGAGGTTTGTTTTGCAAGTTTCAGTTGTTAAAAGCATAATAACAACATTTTTTTAAAAAGTACACATAAACAGCCATAATACGTACTGTCTGCATCAGACAAGATGATATTAGGACTCTTCCCTCCCAGCTCCAGAGTGACTTTCTTCAGGTTACTGCTGCCTGAAGCCTGCTGGATCAGGTGACCCACCTGATGGACAGTTAGGGGAAGTTAGTTCTATCTATCCCTCTACTGTACATGACTCTGTACACTGTAGTGGCAAACTAATACTGCAATTCTATGCCACTGGTTCTTTGCTCAAATCACAATCCTTCATGAGAAGACAAACCAAGGACCCTGAGAATAATGCAAACTAACAAGTTTATTCTGTGTTGCAAGTCAGGGAGACAGAGGTTCAACAGGCACAGAAGCACTGAGGAAGTGAGTCTAGAGTTTATAATTAACAGGGTATATTTGTACAACTTGGTCTAATGTGTGTGTATTGCATCGTCTCTTCTCGGGGTACAGCTGCTGCCGGTTGTGAAACCATTTGCGGTTGAAACTTTTCTGTGTGACAATGCTTCATGACGGGATGCTCTGTAGGTTTTTGCAGGTTTCCTCTCGGCAAGATATAAACCGCCAGCAGCTACAGGTCACAGCAAGTTCATGTTTCACAACAGGTATACAACAGGAAGGTCACTAGACTAGTCGAGAGACATGAGCACATCGTTTTCCATTACAACATATGAAGGTACTCCATGGAGGGCTTACAGCACAGACTGCAGGATGAGCTGGTCTGGATGTTATCATTACCTGATATTGCAAATGTTCAATCTGGCTGTCTCAGGGTATTTCTGCCCTGTGTGAAGCTGGATGCTGCTGGGCTGAACTACTGATAGTCTTCAACCTTCACCACAGCTGAGCTTTATTTGACATCAGTGTCTTCAGTCTTCAGTTTGACCAGCGACACTGGCAGCGGGGTCCGTGTCGTGGCAATATTGGATTATGTAGCAGTAGGGATGTTAATAATCAACCTTTTAAACGATAACCGGCATTAAGCATTTTAGCTCATTAACTCTTCACGCTTAATGTTAAAAGCCAAAAACTCTCCCTGTCCACAGGTTAACACTGAAAACAGTTTCTGGAGATATTCACCCTGGCAGCAGTTTTACAAAAGCTCCTTTAGCAGTGACCTAAAATGCCACTTGGGAATGAAATGCATAGAGAAAGGGGTTAAACAATTAAACTGATCACATATTGGAAATTGAAATAGTTACTTACTCACCTGAAAAAAATACATCTAATAACAGCTTTTTTTAAGGCTTAAAAACGGCTTTTGGGCCAGTAAAGGTGGCTCGTTGGTCTAGGGGTATGATTCTCGCTTTGGGTGCGAGAGGTCCCGGGTTCAAATCCCGGACGAGCCCTGTTATTGTGAATTTCCCCACTGTGGGACCAATAAAGGAATATCTTATCTTATCTCTTATCTTATAACATGGATGTATGAACGCTGGAGGCGGGCGATGCAAAGCAAAACAATGTCCCTTCTGCTCTAAACAGACGTGAGAACCCAACATGCACCCAAGATCAAGCAAAGAGTAAGGTGAAAAATGTGTTTTGTGAGGTCACAGTGACCTTTGACCAATAAAAGTTCATCCTCGAGTCCAAGTGGACCAAAGTTGCAGAAATTCCCTCTAATTCCTGAGATATCGTGTTCATGAGAGTGGAACAGAGGGATGGACAATCTGAAGATATAACAAACACAGAGCACTGTCCTACCTCTGTGGATCCAGTGAAGGCCAACTTGTCAACGTCCATGTGTCCTGCAATGGCAGCACCAGCTGATGGCCCCATGCCTGGCAAGATATTCACAACTCCTTCAGGAAAACCCACCTGGAAACAGAACCAAGTCAACAAAAGCTTCAGAAAGGTTGCTCATTATTACTGAGTTCATCCATAGACTGTATATAAAAATGGACGACATGACAGCGCCCCAAAAGTGAAGCCAAAATATCTTGATCGCCCCCTGGTGGCTGGCTGCAGTATAGGTTATAAGCCCCATCCCCTCCATGTTAACAGATTAGACACGGGACAAACTTAGACTTTGACAAGGTCCTTGACAAGGACCAGATTGTGATGGCTCGACAACTGGGTCAGAGCATCTACAAAACTGCAGCTCCTGTGGGATGTTCCCGGTCTACAGGGGTCAGGACCTACCAAAAGTGGTCCAAGGAAGATAACAAATATGCGACAGCTTTTAGTAGTGGTGTGTAAACACACAACAAAGTTGGTCGCTCCTCCCTTCATAGCTCAACGAGCAAGCCAAGGAGAGAGACAGTGATTGTGTCATGGTGGTTATGTTCTAAGACACACAAACACACAACTAACTCTGTGGGAAGGTGCTGCTGGCTGCTGGATTTTGAATAAATGCAGACTTCCTGTCTGCTGGCTGTGGTTCAGGCTTGCTCTTGTTAACCTCGACACACACAGTGATTATAGCTGCACTCAGCGCAGAGAGAAGCAGGGGATCACTGGAGCACATGCACATAACACAACCCGCCCTCATCCATAAAAATATGGCCGCTTTGTATCTATCAGAGCTAAAGGTCGACTTGTGAGTCATATCAAACAAACTTGATCGCACGGTATCGCATCATGATAACTGTCCATGACACAGCTAGTATGCAGCTTTAGCCATAATGTCTACGCTTTTCATGCAATGTGTGAAACCAAAAGTGTTTCCATACTTTCCTGTATTTGTAGTGTTTACCACCTCAGATTTAACATGTGAGGGTGCATGTTGTATCAACACTGACCCTCCACTTTCTAGTTTCAGCTCGCTGCGGTTTGTTTTGGTTGAAGGATACAGAGCGGATATGACATCACGTTACTCAGACTACAACAATAAAAGCAGTAACTTCCTTCTATCGCCGCATTAAAAAAAACAATTTTTAAACCGTACAAAAAACAATACTTACATGACATACAACAATACAAAGGTGAATCGTTGTGTTTTAGGAAATCCTTGCATATTATATGTTTAAACAACAAGGACGGCCCCCACAACGCAGCCCTCTGTGCTGTTTAATGCTGAGCTGTTTTTGGTCTGAATCTTGTGACAGTGAAAGTATGACTTGAAAGATTTGTAAAAAAATCTGATGCCACTGGCTTGTTTTGTGGAACAGGCGTTGACAGTATGCATGAGGACACAACATCAGTAAAATGAATTGTTTTCACTCCCCAACACTCATACAAACAGCTCGAGCTCTTCCTGAGCTGGATAGTTTCCCAAACCGTCTGTCCCGGTCTACAGGGGTCAGGACCTACCAAAAGTGGTCCAAGGAAGGAAAACCAGTGAACCAGCGACAAGGTGATGGGCAGCCAAGACTCAGTGATGCACAAAGGGAATGAAGGCTGGCCTGCGTTGTCCGATCCAACAGAAGAGCTACTGTAGCTCAGATTGCTGAAAAAGTTAATGCGGGTTCCAGTAGAAAGGTGTCAGGACTCAAAGTGCAACCAACCTTTTTAATCATTTATTCCCTTTTTAAAAATTGATTGGAGAGGGCCCTGATCGAGACCCTCTGAGGGTTTTTTGCACCTCTCCATCACATTTGTTACTGTTATTTATGTAATCTCTATGTGTCTACTTTTCATATGCATAAACAAATAAAATCTAAAAAAAAAATGTAAATCTACCTCTTTAATGAGGTGGGCTACATAGAGCGCTGTAAGGGGCGTCTGCTCGGCAACTTTCATCACCACGGTGTTACCAGTCGCCAGGGCAGGGGCGAGTTTCCAGGCCTGCATCAACAGAGGGAAGTTCCACTGCAGGGAGAGAAAGATCAGACATCATAATATAAAAAAAACATTATAATATTGCAGTTTCCTGTCACTTTTAACAAAGCCCACGTGACTGTCAAATTCAAGCATGTCCATCCTGTTTAGATGTCATCTCCAGCCGGTTCTGTCCGAGTTCTCCTTTGTTCTACTTTGTGAATGTGCTCAGTCGGCAAATAGAAACACTCCTGTACTGCGTTTCTTCTTCCTCTAACGCTCCACTTTCTGGTCTACCGAAGAATACAATAAATCAGCTAAAAATAATTCAAAAACCTGCTGCACGAGTGCTGACTAAGACCAAACGCAGAACACATTACACTATGCTGGTTAACTCTTAAATTTTTGTATTGATTTTAAAATTCTTTTGTTAGTTTATAAGGCACTACATGGCCTTGCACCAGACTATCTTGCAGAAAAGCTTTTGGTTTATGAACCAGGAAGGCCCCTCACATCCTCAGGTTCTTCTAATTTTTCAAAATTAGCATCCCTGGTTTGCTCTGATTGGCTTAAAATATCGTGCACCTTTACAAAGGTAGTTCTCCAGCGGTGGGCTGTATATTCTAATGAGCCTGCATGGGGCAAAGGAAGGGAAACCAAATCTAAACGGCTTGTTGAATCACATGTTTTCTGATCGACAGTCCACAAAAAACTGACTGGGTCGTCTGATTTCACAGTTTGTGGGTTGGTAGGAAATACAGGTCCATCCAAGCACTGAAAAAAAAAGTACATTTTTTATGATATGTCCCCTTTAACCCTGCTTGAAAAAAGCCAGTCCATCAGAGGGCTCAGGTAAAACAATGAAGGGTCATTCAGCATTAAAAATTGAACCAGTCTCAACTTTTGCTGCAACACAACGCCACAACATCCAGCAAAGCCCCACAGTCAAATACATGTAAGCTCACATTCCTGGGAATTATTTTTAATGAACACAGTATTTGTTCTGTTACCTCCCTAGTGATAAGATCAAGTATTTCAAGGGTTGTTCAATCTGGTCTGTGAGTATTACAAACTGTTCTCCAATGTTTTGGCACCTGATAAGCCACTAATGACATTAATCTGCTACCCCACCCATTGATCTGCCGCTCTACCAGTTCCTCTTGATCCAATTTCAATTCACCGTACTGGTAAAATATGCGACAGCTTTTAGTAGTGGTGTGTAAACACACAACAAAGTTGGTCGCTCCTCCCTTCATAGCTCAACGAGCAAGCCAAGGAGAGAGACAGTGATTGTGTCATGGTGGTTATGTTCTAAGACACACAAACACACAACTAACTCTGTGGGAAGGTGCTGCTGGCTGCTGGATTTTGAATAAATGCAGACTTCCTGTCTGCTGGCTGTGGTTCAGGCTTGCTCTTGTTAACCTCGACACACACAGTGATTATAGCTGCACTCAGCGCAGAGAGAAGCAGGGGATCACTGGAGCACATGCACATAACACAACCCGCCCTCATCCATAAAAATATGGCCGCTTTGTATCTATCAGAGCTAAAGGTCGACTTGTGAGTCATATCAAACAAACTTGATCGCACGGTATCGCATCATGATAACTGTCCATGACACAGCTAGTATGCAGCTTTAGCCATAATGTCTACGCTTTTCATGCAATGTGTGAAACCAAAAGTGTTTCCATACTTTCCTGTATTTGTAGTGTTTACCACCTCAGATTTAACATGTGAGGGTGCATGTTGTATCAACACTGACCCTCCACTTTCTAGTTTCAGCTCGCTGCGGTTTGTTTTGGTTGAAGGATACAGAGCGGATATGACATCACATTACTCAGACTACAACAATAAAAGCAGTAACTTCCTTCTATCACCGCATTAAAAAAAACAATTTTTAAACCGTACAAAAAACAATACTTACATGACACACAACAATACAAAGGTGAATCATTGTGTTTTAGGAAATCCTTGCATATTATATGTTTAAACAACAAGGACGGCCCCCACAACGCAGCCCTCTGTGCTGTTTAATGCTGAGCTGTGTTTGGTCTGAATCTTGTGACAGTATGTGTTGTGAAAGTATGACTTAAAAGACTTGTAAAAAAAATCTGATGCCACTGGCTTGTTTTGTGGAACAGGCGTTGACAGTATGCATGAGGACACAACATCAGTAAAATGAATTGTTTTCACTCCCCAACACTCATACAAACAGCTCGAGCTCTTCCTGAGCTGGATAGTTTCCCAAACCGTCTGGTGTTAAATAACATGGCCTCATGTAACCTCTGCGCTGAAACACACACTCTTGTTGTATAACAGTGGGAGACACTCCAAAACAATGTCTTGGTAACAACTTGGCAAAAAACAGGAAAGTACACGGCGCTGCTTTAAAGTGGAAGGCCACTGTCAGACTATCGCACCAGCTCTTACATTGTGTTTCATACCCCAACGCTCTATTCTGTTCTATCAATTAATCATTCAGCCACTACTGAAAAAACCTAATCTGGATCCTAATCAATTTCTAAATTATTGTTTTTAATCTAAGGTACTGGAAAAAGTAATTTCAACCCAATTAATCTCTTATGAATAACAATAGCATTTTTAACAGTTTTCAGTCAGGTTTTAGAACCTGGCATAGCACAGAGACAGCCCTTGTTAAGGTATTTAATGATTTACTTTTCACAGCTGACAGTGTTAACTGCTCAGTCCTGCTGCTTTTAGATGTCAGTGCTGATTTTGACACCGTTGATCACTCCTGCACTGTCTAGAAACCTGGGTTGGTCTAAGGGGAAGAGCTCTTCAGCTACTGAATGCTCCACAATCTCTAATACAACTTCCTCTGTTGTTTTAGAAAATGCCAGCTCCTCTGTTGCACATTTTAATTGTGGGGTTCCTCAAGGGTCCATTCTTGGCCCACTGCTGTTTTCCATTGATATTCTTCCCCTCAGCCAGATCATTCAGAGCCACCACAGATGACACACAGCTATATGTCCCTCTACCTCAGGAACTTCTCTAGCTTAGATAGCTTTCTTTCCTGCCTCACTCACCATCAAATGCTGAACTCTAACCCATTAAATCGGCTTGCCCCAAATTACATCAAGGATTTATTGACACCCTACGCTCCCGGGTGTTCCCTTAGATCAGTGGATCCCAGATCTCAGCTTGTGACCACAGGTGACCAGGCCTTTGCGGTTAGAGCCCCCCAACTGTGGAGCACTCTACCTATAGAGATCAGACACGCTACTTCATTACCAACTTTTAAATCACTTTTTAAAGCTTTCTTTTATAGGAAAGCATTTTTTGATATTTAATAGCTTTTATCAGCCCTCTTTGGCCACTTTATTCTGCTTTTTAAAATATATTATTTCTCCAGATGTTTCTTGTTTGTATTTTACTGTTTTGTTTTTCTGAAGACAATGCTGTGTGTGTGTGTGGTATATATATATATATATATATATATATATATATATATATATATATATATATATATATATATATATATACACACACACACACACACACATATAAAGAGAGAGAGAGAGAGAGAGAGAATAAAAACTCATTCATGCAAACACTTCTGTATCTGCAGAAATCAAAATACCGCCACACCCTGATAACATCAGCATACTTTCTTCGGTTAACTCTTGCAAGACCAATGATGGTGTCTTGAAGTCTGTAACTCGGTTAAAGATCATTAACCAGCTCATTCACTCATGAAAATTCAACAGCTAAAATATATGAATCTTTATCTGCCCACGCCCACCCCCACCCCCTCACCGGTATGATCTGTCCACAGACTCCGATGGGTTCATGTCTGGTGTAGCAGAAATAATCTCCATCGATGGGGATGGTCTTTCCCTCCCATTTGTCAGCCCAGCCTGCGTAGTACCTAAACACCACAGGTTGACACGTGCGTTAGTGCAATATCTGTGTTTACAGCAAAAAAGTCGGAAGCAGAGCTACTTCGTCTTTCTTAGGCCCAGTTTAGACCTGGTATTAACATGAGTGTGAATGCACTTAAGACGTATTGAGGATGTATTGAGATCCGATCACTCAGATCACATTCAGAGGTGGTCTGGGTCAGATAGAGAGACATTCTTTTAGCAGTGTGTAGTGAATGTGTCCTCGGCCACATTAAGGACCACCTGCTCAACTGACGTCCTCGGGTCTCTGTGTTCCTCATGTGAATAAACAGGAAGCGCTTGTTACCATGGAAATGGCTTCTGTGCTCTACTGTATTCTGTTGGTACAACTGTATTTTATTAAAATATATCTTATCTATAGGCTACATTCAGTATCTGCAGACTACTAGAATAGGCATAGGAAGTGCATTATCATCATACTGTTGGAGATGTGTCAGTGTTTTTGTTCTGGTGCTTTCCACGGAACTGACGCCCACCCGAAGCTCTGTACCCTGTGGTTTCCTGGCAAAGTGTACTCAAATTAACAAAATATCCATCCATCCATCTACAACCGCTTATCCCGTTAGGGGTTACGGGGGCTGCAGCCGATCCCAGCTGGCATTAGGTGAAGGCGGGGTTCACCCTGGACAGGTCGCCAGTCCATTGCAGGGCACATAAAGACAGATATTAATAAAATATGTAGGATATTATTTTTATTTGCGGGGAACTGAGATTGGGTCAAAAGTGGTCACTCATGTGAAGACGCATTCTAATGCCAGGCGCAAACCGACATGTTTAAAGCTGTCCACTAGTGATCCAATCACTCATGTTAAATACCAGGTCTGAAGAGGGCCTTAAATTACCTATGAGATTACACTAAAGAGCTAGAAGAAACAGTATTGTCCACCTGCAGTGTTATATCATGGTTGCATTTTGTGACTTTGTTGTGAAAACTTTCAGCTTCCCTGTGGCCCAAAAGCTCTGAAATGTGTTTGTTACCTGAAACATTTCACCACGGTGGGCAGATCCACAGCGTAGGAGATGGCATATGGCTTCCCGTTGTCAATGGTCTCCAGTTCCTGTGCAAACAACACAATATCACTTTCACATGAAGGCACATTTTGAGCTGATGAAATACGATAAATGGACTTGCATTTATATAACGCTCTTCTAGTCTTCTTACCACTCAAAGTGCTTTACGCTGTCAGCCTTCACCCATTCACTCACACATTCATACACCGATGGCAGAGGCTGCCATGCGAGGTGCAAACTTTGCACATCAGGATTTAATCTAAATACTCATTCAAACATGCGGGTTAAGTGTCTTGCTCAAGGACACATCGACATGTAACCAGAGCAGCCGGGGATCGAACCACTGACCTTCCGATTGTTGGAAGATCTCCTCTACAAATCTGAGCCACAGTCGCCTGTGCGATTAATTTGCCATTAATCACGATTAACTCTGGACAACCACAATTACACGCAAATAAATATTTTAATTGACTGACAGCCCTACTTATAAGCTGCTTCGAGCTAGTGTTAGGAAGTTAAACGTCTCATAATTCCCTCTCTTATCTATTTTATGGCAGCGATCAGTGCCTAGAAAGCATTAATGCTGATCTCATGACTGCATATTTTTACCGATTACCACCCTTGAATCTGGTGTCGCTGATCTGTCATTATTAACAGCACGTCCTCAGCTTTTGTGTTTTACTGCTCCAACTCAGATGGTTCCTTTTATTCTGGCCAAATACAGGGGAAATAAAATGCATGGATGTTTCAGCTATTCTGTCTTCAGTGCGCAATAGCAGGATTGTTTTTAAAAAACACAGCAGCATTTATTCAAGTAACATCTGCTTATGTATGCACTCTTACTCAATTTAAGCACAATCTTTTCTTTTTGACACGTTCTCTAAATGACGTGCAAAAAACAAAGACATTGTTAAACGAGATGAGAAAGACAATAATGTGGAAATGTAACTACTTTTGATCAAAACAGGTTCATTTTAATTCTGGCGTTTAATAATTTAATAACTCACAGCAAGGTAGGCCGCATCCCTCTCGATGGCATCGGCCAATAGGTTGAGTAGCCGGCCGCGATGAGAGGCGTCCATCCGTCGCCACGGTGACCCCAATCTAAAGGCATTACGTGCTGCTTTCACCGCCTTGTCGACGTCAGCCTGGAAATGTAACACCACATGATTAACTTGGTGAGTTGGTTTAAATGACTTGAATGACAGCTTTAAAGGAATACTCCTGTGAAAATCAATCTTTAGTGTAGCAAATACTGGAGAGGTTAAAGAAAAGTTAAATGAAATATACCTCTAATAGTGACCAAGAGTCAAAACAGACAATAGCATCAGAAGAATAATGATCAGATTCACAAATCAATATCCATAAAATAGCTAAAACACACAACTTCTGTCTTCAGCCCCGGGCAGCATCGAGGTCCAGGTATGGTCGGCTCTTTCCAAGAAGACCTCGGGCGAGCCCGCCAGTTGAAAAGTGTAAAAAGATTTTGGGTTCATGATGAAACCGTAGCGGGCTGGATGTCAGATTAGGCTACACAATGGTTGACTATAACTGGATAAAGATCCACAACGCACTCTGCTGCGTAAAATATGGATAAATACATTATATTATTTTTTAAATTGGGCATCAACCTCATGTTTACACACGTATTGTCAGGAAAAACAAATAGACTTTTGTAAATAATCTCAGTTCATTGAACCCCTCCAGTCTAGACATGCACAGGGTGGATAGGAATGACGGAAATGTCTTTTTTAATGTGTTGCAATATAGGGGCATTGGCAGGGATAAGTGATTCACAACCTTTAAAAGAAAGTGGAACAGGACCTATGGGTGTAAACTCTACTGAGGGTCGCTAGAGGTTTTTGTCATTTGTTTGTTTACTTGTATTTGATTTTATTTTTTTAAATACAGAGTATATTACAAGTACAGGGAGAGCCGTGTGGTTTGAGCAGATCTGCATGTTGTAGCAGATAAACATGCAGTTTCATTTCAGTCGGAAGTTCAACTGCAGTTTAATGTTATTTTCCAGTTCCAGTAAATGCTGCCCACAAATGCTCTCACTTTCACTGGAACATAAATGGATGAATTCAAGCAGTCCGTATGGATCAGAGAGTGTGATTACCTTATCGGCCTCTGCTACTTGAGAGATGACCTCTCCGGTAGATGGGTTGATGGTCGGGAAAGTTTTCCCACTCACTGCATCCTGCCACTGGTTGTTGATGAACAGCTGGAACATTAAAATGGATCATTACAAGAGCTGCATTCATACAAAAACCCAATTCAATTCACTTATGATCAAAAACTTGAGAGTTAGCGTTTGATTTTTTAAATGAAATTAAGACACAAAACAGGAAACCACATCGCTCCTTCTCTGGTCTCTGTCTCTTCAGATCATTTCTCATGCGAATCTCCCCACCGTGCATCAGTAGTCATAATTTTGCAACGTCAAGTCTGACCTCTTTTTTATACTGTATTATAAAATGTTCTGTTACTTTACGTTTAGTTGACAAGATAAAGGTAGTTACAAGTTAAACACTGAATATAAAAATGAAAAAATGTGCAACTACTTTATGTTAATTAACAAGAAAAATGTAAAGTTGCAAGCTAAAAATGGATGCAAAAATGCACTATATATAATCATTACTTTAAGAAATGAAGGTCAGTCAGTCCAAAAAATTGGGAAAACTTTGAAAGTGTCCCCAAGTGCAGTCGCAAAAACCATCAAGCGCTACAAAGAAACTGGCTCACATGAGGACCACCCCAGGAAAGGAAGACCAAGAGTCACCTCTGCTGCCGAGGATAAGTTCATCCGAGTCACCGGCCTCAGAAATGGCAGGTTAACAACAGCTCAGATTAGAGACCAGGTCAATGCTACACAGAGTTCTAGCAGCAGACACATCTCTAGAACAACTGTTAAGAGGAGACTGTGTGAATCAGGCCTTCATGGTAGAATAGCTGCTAGGAAACCACTGCTAAGGACAGGCAACAAGCAGAAGAGACTTGTTTGGGCTAAAGAACACAAGGAATGGACATTAGACCAGTGGAAATCTGTGCTTTGGTCTGATGAGGCCAAATGTGAGATCTTTGGTTCCAACCTCTGTGTCTTTGTGGAACCAGAAAAGGTGAACGGATGGACTCTACATGCCTGGTTCCCACCGTGAAGCATGGAGGAGGAGGTGTGATGGTGTGGGGGGGCTTTGCTGGTGACACTGTTGGGGATTTATTCAAAATTGAAGGCATACTGAACCAGCATGGCTACCACAGCATCTTGCAGCAGCATGCTATTCCATCCAGTTTGCGTTTAGTTGGACCATCATTTATTTTTCAACAGGACAATGACCCCAAACACACCTCCAGGCTGTGTGAGGGCTATTTGACCAAGAAGGAGAGTGATGGGGTGTTGCGCCAGATGACCTGGCCTCCACAGTCACCGGACCTGAACCCAATCCAGATGGTTTGGGGTGAGCTGGACCGCAGAGTGAAGGCAAAAGGGCCAACAAGTGCTAAGCATCTCTGGGAACTCCTTCAAGACTGTTGAAGACCATTTCAGGTGACGACCTCTTGAAGCTCATCAAGAGAATGCAGAGTGTGTGAAGCAGTAATCAGAGCAAAAGGTGGCTACTTTGAAGAAACTAAAATATAAGACACTATTTTCAGTTGTTTCACACTTTTTTGTTAAGTACATATTTCCATGTGTGTTAATTCATAGTTTTGATGCCTTCAGTGTGAATCTACAATGTTCATAGTCATGAAAATAAAGAAAACTCTTTGAATGAGAAGGTGTGTCCAAACTTTTGGTCTGTACTGTATATATATATATATATATATATATATATATATATATATATATATATATATATATATATATATATATATATATATATATATATATATATATATATATATATATATATATATATGTGTAGAAGTTGATTACCTTGCACATGATGAAATCAAGTACATCTGCTAAAATAAGCCAAGTAAAAAAATGCATTGTTTTTTGATTGTTACACAGACGATCTTAATCTTTAATTTAAGCCATTTTTTAAAATACTGCACATGAGACAAGAAAATATGACGAAGTAATTCATATGGAGCAGCTGCAAAACAAGACCGAGCCAAAAATGTCCAAAACTTTTCGATGTAGGGTTTTATATGTAGTGTTATGAACTTTATATGCAGCCAATACTGCATCATTCATTTACTTATTTGGCCCATGAACATGAACTTAGGAGTGTGTGATCATGTATAATAATAATAAAAAGAGAAGTACCCTGAGGTCCAGGTCTGAGCAAAGTCTGACTGTAAACATCCCCAATCAGGCCAGTTAATCATTAACACTTACAACCTGGTAAAACCCACCTATTAAACTAACAGGAGCAGGCGACACTCCTTTATAGCGTTAGCCTACTTCATGCACTTATCTGGGTGCTAATAATACGCCAGCTGCACCTCAAATAGCGTATAGGAGTAGTTCAATAGAAAGTTAGTGAGTCTGGACCCTGGACCTCGGGTCCTGGACCAGCTCGGTCTATGTTTTCCAAAGCAAATTTCGGAACGTTACTTCAACATATTAAGACCCTTTGCGCCCCCACTGGTACGTTTTACTGTATTAACTGGCGCATTAACGCCCACTTGTTGATTGCGCAGTTGACCAGTGTGCAGTCTCGAAGTACTGGCGGTATTTGCTGCAAACTGACCTTGTTGTAGTGGATCTCCGGCTGGGTGCTGGGTGCGGGGATGGCGGCCGCAGAGAAGTGACACACGGGGGGTCGACTGAGTCCGGGAAGGGCCCGAGAAATTACGGTACGGAGCATGGTGCTTCTTCCTGCTGGGGAAACGCGACTGAGACAGATGCAGTTGATCGGCCGGAGGAGGGGGGGGGGGGGGGGTTAAGACGGCGTGGGCAGAGCTGCACATCTGGCCCCGCCCATATTTATGACGTCACTGATGTCCGCCAGTAAACAACCGCCTCAAGGTTCAAGATTCGACAGTAAAAAACAAACAACAAACAAAAAAGCCTTAAGGTTTGGCAGTGGTTTGCATTGCTTGATTGTATCACTAAAAACGTTAAATTAAAGTTTTGAAAGGGGAATTTTGTTAGTTGGTCAGTTGGTAAATAATAATGTTCTGTTGATGTCATATTATTGTCAATTTAAGATACCAGTCACACCCAAATAATATGCTATTATTATATATTACTGTATATTATATTTCTATGTTTATGTGATGTCCATAATCACATCTAAGAAAAGCACAGTTTTGCACTAATTTTATCCCTGCACTGTTTACTGGTTACTTTTTGTACCTTTGCACTGTTTACTGGTTACTTTTTGTACCTTTGCACTGTTTACTGGTTACTTTTTGTACCTTTGCACTGTTTACTGGTTACTTTTTGTACCTTTGCACTGTTTACTGGTTACTTTTATACCTTTCACTGTTACTGTACTTTTTTACCTTTCACTGTTCTGGAACTTTTTGTACCTTTCACTGTTTACTGTTACTTTTTGTACCTTTGCACTACCACCATGACACACAATCTACCATGGCACCGTATCATGATCATGGTATCAAAAGGCCAGTCCTTAATAGGCCTCTGTAATCACCACACATGCCCTCACTTCCTACATTTCTGCGTGTGATTTTTGATTTACATGTGTGAGATATGTGTGTTGTGTGTTTGTATGTTTAAGCTATCTCTCTCTCTTGTATGTATAAGCTATCTATCTCTATATCTATAATTCCTGCAGGTTCTCTCAAATTCTAAAGAATTGTAACCTCACAAAAGCTGACTTTATTAGTTCTGAGCATTTTATTAAGGGAGATATTGTCAGACACATTAGAGATGTTTGGAAATGTGTTAATCATCTATTCATTGCTATCATTTGTTATTATTATTTAAATGTTCTTTAGTATGACTACATATGACCATATATGTGTATACATATGTGTATGTATATGTCAGGGATAATGTACAGGGAGGTGGTCATTATTGTGAAAGAAACCCTAACAGGGCGATTAGGGGAGGGTCGCCCTGAAGGGTTTATTTCACAACAATGACCAGCTAGCTGTACGTTATCTTGCTTATTACAGGGCAGCTTACTTAATAAATCAATGATTTGACAAAAAAAAAAACAATCAGAGCTGCGTCCATAGCAACAGTCTGTTATATATAACAGCCTGCTATAAAAAATATCAGACCAGTTGTTGCAGTTGTTCAACACAGCAGTGTATATTATTATTATTATTATTATTATTATTATTATGATTATTATTATTATCATTATTATTAATAATGATAATAATAACAATAATAATACTATATTTTGTATTTGTCCATCATCCCTAATTTTGGGAGTGAAACTGGTTGACGATGGAGGAGGAGATACTATATTTTGTATTACAAATTGTAGTGAGAATCCTGGGAGTTAGAATCCTATCCTCACCACAGACACCAGGTGGTGGCGGTAATGCGCCTTAAGTTGTTCGCCAACAGCCATGAAACTCCAACGAAGAAGAAGAAGCAGAAGGAAGCAGCAGCCGAAGAAGAAGAACGTGAAGAAGAAGCTATCATCACTGATCCGACGTTACACTCTCAGATCGGACAGCAGCCAGTGCATCATTACTTCCCATTTAAGCATGTTTGTTCCTATTAGTTAACCAGGTTAACTTGTAGTCGCGTAGAAATCAGAAAGATAACCGTTCAGCGTTTAACGCCAACATTAATGGTTTGCTGGTCGACACAGTAGAGTTAGGTTCAACGCTAGCTTAGCTAGCTTCTGATGTGCTAGGTAACGCTACTTAGCCTAGTTAAAACGTCTAACGCGTGAAGTAGTCAGCAAACGGTAACGATAGCGATTCGTATCAAAGGCGGCAACATTATTGATTAAGGTAAGTGCAGTGATTGATAACGTTCCTATGGTGACCATTGAAATATCGTTAGATTAAGAAACGTTTTGGTCCCCCGTGTAAACTGCTAATGCTGTTAACGGTACTTTGCTGAAAGCTAACATGTAACGTTGTGTTTTTTTCGGCTAAATGATAAAATTGGGGCCTTTTGCAGTGGAGATTATAGACTGTATATGGTGGAGATACTGTGTCTCAGCCTTCAGTCGTTAGTTGTTGTGTATGTTTTCTAGATTGAGCCATTGTTTGGCTGGTCTGTGATCAATGTTTATCTCTCATAGCATGGCGCTCAAGTCAGGAGAGGAGCGTCTGAAAGAGATGGAGGCTGAGATGGCTCTGTGAGTATAATTGCTTTAAACCAGGGTTTTAAGGCCAGAGACTCCTTACAGAGGGTGTCATATTGATAAACAAACACATTTTTAATATGAATTATGGTAACATAAGATGAGAAAAGATGATTCTTTATTTGTCCCACAGTAGGCAAATTTGCAGTGTTACTGAATATATAATACCATGTATATATGCTGGTTGTATTGGTGCAAATAGCCCCCAGGTTTAGATTTGTACTTTTTAATGATGCAGCACAATATTATAATTTCTTGCAAATTATTTTATGACACCCCCTGACAGAGTGCCACAGACTTCTTGGGGTTTCCAGACCCCACTTTCAGAATCACTGCTTTCAAGGATCAGTTCACCCAAACTACATTTTCAACTTATTCCAAGTGCTACTGAGCAACATTAGTAATTATATTGTAGGTGGGCATAGAGAAAATGAGATAGGCCTAAGTCCAAGACACTTACTGTTGCCATAGAGTGACTGACAATCTCTGAGTTGCTCTGCCGCTCACTCAACAAAAAAGGAGAGACTACCTTCGGTCTCCAGGGCTGGAGACGATACTGTACTCACTCTGGAATTAACCCCCATCACGTCCTTCAACAGCAGGGAAACAAGACACAGGAAACCTCCGTTGATTTTGAAGAGCTGCAGCATTTCTTTCAGTTCAAACTGCAACTTCCATCGAACATTCAGTTTATATTTACAAAGCTAAAACCTACTTTCTTCTGCTCGGTTGACCGCTTGCCTTCGGTTTCCGTGTTTTGTTTCCTGCTGCTGAGTGAAGTGACAGAGCTCCGAGAGAATAACCTTATTGTCTCCAACCAAAACTCCAGTGTCTCTGCCGTTTCTTCTGACCAACGGTCAGGGAGGCTGACGCCGTTAGAGTTAACACTAGGATCGACATCGATTCATGGAGAGAACTTTGTTTAGTCAGCTAACATTACTGCCAAGCAGGTGAAACATAGTGATATTGTGGTTTTAGCTGTTAATCATGTGTCACCTCACTGTTTTGACCAATGCTTATTTGTGTTTATGTAGTGTGAGCACTAAGGTGAAGAGATATGTTTTTAGCTTAATTTTGAAAATATTTAGCGAGCTAGCCTCCCTAATGTCTACAGATAAAGTGTTCCATAGCTTTGGTGCATACTTAGCAAAGGCTGCATCCCCGATTTGGTGTCCTTTCAAAATAATCTTCCATTTTCACAGGAAGTTAGGTTTAAGCAATGCAACCGCTGTGTTAGGTTCGCTGTGTGGTTGACGCTAACTTGCGACTGACGATACCGACGAGTCATGTGACTAAAGACTGAGGTGACAAAATAAGTCAACATTACTTTTGTTTCACACGGGACACAAAGAGCTGGTTGAAAGTCTTGTTTGTTTGACTCGTCCACCATTTTTATAAAACGTTCACTCTATCCTGACTGTAGTACATGAGACAGTCTGTGAAAAAAAATCATGTTCCTCTGCCTCTGAGTGAAAATAACTTTTAGCATATTTGCTCAAAGTTACCGAATGCAGCTTTAATTTGTAAATCAAAAGTAAATGAATTGCCAATGATTTTGATAGTTGAATCAAATGTGTGTTTTCAGCTGTACTGTTGTAGTATTGTCTGTTCAACTGGGTTCTGAGTGAGCTCCACTTGCCTGAGAGGATCCACTAGAGGCAATGTGTCTCTGTTCAACCCCTCAGGAAATTAATGCTCAGCTTCCCTTTGAATGCCATTTGTTTCCTCTTTATGTTTTATTAGTTATATACTTTTTTCTGTTATCTGTTATTGACTCCAGCTTTGGTAAAACAGCCCAGAAGGCAATCAACAGGTAACCTCTTAAAGAAGACTGTTAATGTTCTTATCCTCAGCGTAAACACCAGTCTGTCTCTGTACCTCTCTTTATATAGTTTTGAGCAGGAGGTTCTTGGTGGTCCAGTGCCAGTAACAGGAAGCCCACCTGTTATGGAGGCACTACCTGTAGCTCTTTCTGTCCCAGCGCTTCCAGTAGTGCGACCCATTATAGGCACCAACACCTACAGACAGGTTTGTACTGTTCTAGTAGTGTCTGATAGTAATATACTATCAGTCAGGAATGTATAGAAACAAATGTCTTAATGATCAAATAATAACAGAGCTACTGACAGAGGGAATGTCTTGAAATAATTTGTCTGTTCTTTGTGTCTTTTTTCTCTCTCTCTCTCTCTCTCTCTCTCTCTCTCTCTCTCTCTCTCTCTCTCTCTCTCTCTCTCTCTCTCTCTCTCTCTCTCTCTCTCTCTCTCTCTCTCTCTCTCTCTCTCTCTCTCTCTCTCTCTCTCTCTCTCTCTCTCTCTCATCTCTCATCTCTCATGTCTCAGGTCCAGCAGACGTTAGAAGCCAGAGCTGCTAGTTTTGTTGGTCCTCCACCACCCGTCTTTGCAGGACCAGGTGAACATGAACTCTCACACATTATACAAGTATTTAATACTCTTCTCAACATGAAAGTGGACAAATTTGCTGCTTTATGCAAATGTATTTAAATATTAGTGTAAATCATTTAACAACACAAAACAATGACAAATTTTGTCCAGAAACCCTCACAGGTACTGCATTTAGCATAAAAAATATGATCAAATCATAACATGACAAACTGCAGCCCAACAGGCAACAACAGCGGTCAGTGTGCTGACTTGACTATGACTTGATCCAAACTGCATGTGATTATCATAAAGTGGGCATGTCTGTAAAGGGGAGACTGGTGGGCACCCAGAGCATTGTATTGTATTGATCAGTCTAAGCTGTTATAGATGTTTCATCGACACTCACTGTGTGACTTGTGTCTGTCCCAGTCCCTCCAGTACGTCCTCCGATGCTGAGACCAGCCTTTGTCCCCCATATCCTGCAGAGACCTGGTAAGGTTACCACGAGAGCAGTGTTTCCCTTTAACTTGTTTCAGCAGAAATGTTGTAAGTAGGGCTGTCAGTTGATTAGGATATTTAATTGCGATTAACTGCACATTTTTTGTCTGTTCAAAATAAACCTTAAAGGGAGATTTGTCAAGCATTTAATACTCTTATTAACATGGTAGTTGACAAATATGCTGTTTTATGCAAATGTTTGTATTAGGGGTGGAAGTGGAAAAGAAATCAATTCACCTATGTTTTTTTTTTTTTTTTTTACAATTTTGAAATTGATCTTTTGATGCCAGAATCACTATATTTGCTTCCTTTGAGTTTATTTGAAGTTACCGCTTTTATTGTTGTAGCCCCCCCCCCCCCCCCAAAAAAAAAAACACTTACATTAAGGTGTTATTATTATCGTGTTAACTTTGACAGCCATAGTTATAAGGGATTTTAAGTTATTGATAATCAATAAATCTGTATCACATGGAAATAATCTATTCATGAGTTTGTGATGTGACTGAATTTAGACAATTCACTTCATTCACAAAATGGGCTTCTTATAGTTGTTAACATCCTAACATTGTGTTGATAGTTGGTCAGAGGCTGCCGATGATGCGTGGTCCTCCGATAGCTCCTCCTCTTCCTCGGCCTCCTCCACCTCCTCCCATGATGCTCCCTCCTTCCCTGCAGGGCCAGACACCTCAGGGTGCCTCTCAGCCCATCCAGCACATGGCTGCTGCACCTCAGGTCAGAGCTCAAAGAAGCAAACAGTGTTGGCATGACATCCACCTCGGGCTGTGTGCACAATATTACTTTATGTCTTACTGTGATATTGGTCGTATACGTTGGCGCAAATGTCCGATTCACCATCTAAAAGCTGTTTTTGGTTGCTATTGTAACTGTAGCCTCTAGCGGGCCAGCGCTTTGCATTGTGGGATACAGTAGGTGAGGTAGAGTGGAGATTTTTTCCAAGTTGACATCCAGGTATTTTTGGTGTACTGTTTTGCTTTTGTTTGCATACTACATGCTACATTTTGGACAAATCAGTGTGTACAGCTAGTATAAATAGTCTGCGGTTTCAGGTACAACCGTTAAACACAAATAATACTAGTAGCCTCTCTCTGGAGTCAACAACGTTGCTAACAGTTTTCCACTTGTAACTTGCCTTGTGTTTCTCTATGTCTGTTGGTGTGTCTCACTCAGGTCCGTGATATGGTCTCCATGGTGTCAGCCCCACCCACAAGACAGGGAGCCCCGCCTCCCGTCAAACCGACACCATCAGTCATCCAGGCAGCACCGACCGTGTACTCTGCTCCTCCGGCCTTTTCTGGACATAAAAGAATTGATGTTCGAGCTCAGAGACAAGCCAGAATGGTATTTGCTTTTTGACTGATTTAACATGACACACCATTAAAAACAGAAATGCTACTCATCTGCTGGCAAAGGGAAAGGAGTCTTTTGCTTAGGGAAGAAGATATTAGTGATGTGGGGATGGGTGGCTGGGTGGGGTCTGAAACAGGGTGGGGTGCTGATGGTGTCTGTTTCAGGAGGAGCTGGCAGCGCGGGTCGCAGAGCAGCAGGCAGCAGTGATGGCAGCAGGCCTACTGGACAAGAAGGAGAGTGAAGACAGCAGCACCGTCATTGGACCCAGCATGCCGGAGCCTGAGCCCCCCCACACTGAGGTATGTTCAACAACAGCAGACATTACATACAACATTACAGCCAACATGTGACAGGCAAAGGACCCTTTGGTTATTTATGTCATTATTAGAGGCCGGGCAGCTATACTATTCATATTATTATTATTCTTTGTAGGAAATCTTCCCATGCATTAAAACTTTGCACATTGGTCCATTCTGATGCTAAACTTCCTCAGCTGGTTTTGTGGGACTGTCCTGTATTTCTCAATTGGCTTCCTTTTTTCATCTTCCTCCTCCTTCCTCCTCATAATGCCCGGCCCAGACTCACTGTGTAGCAGCTATAATTAAAGCTTAGCTAAGGTGCTGGAAACATAAATAAGTCCAAAAGATAATAGAAAGGATTTCTGCACACTTAGATCTCTGCAGTGTTTCACTAGATTCTTTAATAATAAGCTTTCGGTCTGTCAGACCTTCATTAGAGCATACATTACTCAATGGACAGGAAGTAGGAGAGCTTCGTATTAAAGCATCTAGTGAAATACTGCATAGATCAAAGTGTGCTGAAAATGTTGCTGTTATCATTACAAATAATTTCAAAATTAGAATTCAGTTACATAAAAATGCATTTATTTTAACTGGTATTTCCTTCAGTTTGTGTGTAATTAATTGAACTGACTGACATCCCTATCTATATAATGTGTGGTTGGCCTCAGTCATCAGTTCTTCTCTGTGTCTGCTCTACTGCAAATGTCTGTCATATTTTTTTGTAATTATATTGTATATTTTTTGGAAGAGGGTCTGTAAGTCCACGTCACTGTATCAGATCAGATCAGTCTCAATATTCATGAATGCACACAGAAGGAGTCACAAATGCATTATGTAGGTTGTAAGACGATTACAATATTTAATCTCAAATAATCACATTTTTTTATATTTGTTCAAAATATACCTTAAAGAGAGATTTATCAAGTCTCTAATACTCTTATTTCCACTCAATCTGAACACATACTAAACTTCTGTGAGAGTGTTTGCTTGTGCTTAGATTTTGCAGCATTGCCGACAAATATCATCTGTTGTGTCTTCGGTAATGAAATGTCCACGATATTTTACCTTATTACAGACACAATTATTATCAGACACTTAGTCTGTCCTTAGTCCTCCTCCGTTCTACAGATCAAGACTACGCTCTTACTACACAGTAGCTGTTTCTGTGGATCTAGAGGTGGCAAAAACTGTTTTGAGGGAATGTAAAACCGTTCTGTGCTTTCTTCCTGTCAACACGGCACAAATATTGTTATACATTTCACTTAAATAAGTATCTATCAAAGATGTATAGGATGCTGTATGTGTCTGTTCCAGCCTGTGGAAAGTGCTACAGAGGACAAAAAGAAAGCAAAGGTGGAGAAGGTAAAGAAGTGTATCCGTACTGCAGCGGGAACCAGCTGGGAGGACGCCAGTCTGCTGGAGTGGGACTCAGGTACAAACTGACCCTGTCTTGACTAGGCTTGTCACCTCGTGGGTACCCAGAGAACCCATTTTCATTCACGTATCTGGAGGTCAGAGGTCAAGGGACCCCTTTGAAAATGGCCATGACAGTCCTCACCAAAATATGGTGAAAGTTTAGAGCGTTATTTAGCCTCCATCCTGCCAAGCTCGTATAACACAGTTGACGGTGTTAAATGGCGGTCAAGCACACACCGATTACACTACATACCCACTGTCGTTTTGCTTTTTGTTCTAGAAATAAAACCCATTAAGTTCATTTCAGCACTGTGTTATCAATACAAAGTCTGTTTCAAAATTACCATAACTATTTCAGAGTGGAGCGTTATAATCGTCAATCATGTTCATTTAATTGAAGGAAGCTAAAATCTTGACTACTATTCGGTTAATTGTGCAGCCCTACATAGACCCTAAACAGTATGTAACTGTAACATAAACAATGATATGCTTCTTGAATAAGAATCACTAATCATTACAAGCACAGGCAACATTAAAACACTGTCCTGTCATTTTTATACTACTGGGTCACTCACTCGGCAGATTGTGTGTAGAGGAGGTTTAGGCTGAAGTTAATCGTAACCTGACAGTTTTCTGTTTTAATCTGTTTCCAAGCTTTTATTTTTGTTTATTATGATCACATCTTTCACTATCGCTTAGCTCAGCTCCTGCTGCTTCCTTCACAGTATCATTGCCCAATACGAGGACTGCTGAATCTTTACTAAGTTACAGTAATCAGTTTGTTAAAGTTTAAATATCCCTGGTGATTTTCATGCTTTTTCCCTGATTACCTGCTGTAGATTAAAGGTAACACTGTCACAACGCTCTGAACATGTTGGTGTGAATCCTGTTTTCTCTCCTTGATGCAGATGATTTCCGGATCTTCTGTGGTGATCTTGGTAATGAGGTGAATGATGACATACTGGCCAGAGCCTTCAGCAGATACCCGTCGTTCCTCAAAGCCAAGGTCAGCTACTTTTTCCAGTGTATTTGCTTTGTTTAAGATGGGCGTCATTAACCCCCCCCCCCACTGTAAACATGTTTTTGCCGTATCGCTCTGTCCGCTCGGCGATCTCTTCATTGCGCTCTGTCAGCGCTTCATTATCAAATCCATTTCGCTCGCTTATTGAGAGAATGCCTAGATCAATAAAACCCCATGTTTTCACTGCAACTGTGCATGTAGACGAATGAAATCCTCACAAGAATTGTCATCATCAGGTGGTGAGAGACAAACGGACAGGAAAGACCAAAGGCTACGGCTTCGTCAGCTTCAAAGATCCCAACGACTACGTCCGAGCCATGAGGGAGATGAACGGTCAGTCCACACACACTTTACACTCTACTGTACACTGTGACTATTTGTTGTTTACTGCATGTCTCAGTGCAAAAAGTTGTACATATTTCATTTCTTATATTCTCATTTTATTTTTTTACTTTTGTTACTTATAATTCTTTATATATCTTGTGTTTATATTGTAGCATTACAGTATGCAATCAGTCGATGGAAATATTTAACTGCAATTTAAAAAAATGTGTGATTTTAATTTTAATCTATTCAAAATGCACCTTAAAGGGAGATTTGTCAAGTATTTAATACGCTAGAGCTTTAAAACTGTGTTTCACCTGCAGGAGCTTTACTAGGAACCGTTGAGCTAGTACAACATGTTGGATTCAACAGTGGATTCCTGAGGTTTTCTGGTATCTTCACTCTGGCTTTAACACTGAGCCCTCGACAACCTCCGAAAGATGGATTGTATTAATGCGTTAAAGAAATTAGTGGCATTAAAATCAATTGCCGTAAACGCGTTATTACCACGTTAACTTTTACAGCCCGAGTATGTACACATTGTACTATTATGAACACATTGTAGTATTGTGTGCGTAATTTACAATGTTACATGTTCCTTTATTTCTATTTTTTTTTTCTTACATTTCGTTATGTTTGTACAAGAGCGACTGTAAACCCCCCCCTTTTTCATTGAAGGCATGCCCTCATTTACACTGATGTCAAGAGTACAATAAAACAAAATAAACAACGGAGTTGGTGACTTCCAGCTTAAATGGATAGCCCTCGATTCGCCCATCCAGCCTTCGTCTTTGCATTCATGCTGTATTTCTTTGCCAAACTGACTTAGACTCTGCTGCCTCTGTGTAACCCTCGCACTCTGTGTCTGTCCAGGGAAGTATGTTGGCAGTCGTCCCATCAAACTAAGGAAGAGCATGTGGAAGGACCGCAACATGGAAGTAGTACGCAAGAAACAGAAAGAAAAGAAGAAACTGGGACTCAGATAGGGACGGATAGTGGACGGACAACATCATGTGAGAGCATGACTCTATTTTTGATCTGTCCAATCAGGAGATGTACTGAGATTGTATAGGTGTTAACTCTTCCTTAAATAAAGCATAATTTCTTAGTTGTTGATATGGTCACTTTTGATTTTGCCAGATGTGTTTATGATAATACTTCTCATTGCAGTACTGATGCTCATTGTAGTAGTACTGATTCTGATTCAGATCCATTGTTATTGAAACGGCCAAAAAGTATTTCTAGTAGTCGGCTGGCTTACTGGTTCTCCTCACTGTGGATGAGAGAGGTCAAAGTATCCAGTACTTCACAAGTAAAAAGGAAAAGTCTGACAAACAGCATTTTCTTTAATCTATATGACCCAAAATGTGCCTTAGAGGGCTTTACATATGTACAACATCGACACCGTAGAACATTCCTGAATTCAATAACATAAAAATCAGTAGTTGTCAGTTAATCAAAGCAGGTCATGTATGCTCACAGTCATGAGGAGAACATAGTAGAAACAGCCTGTAGGTGCATTAAGGCTTTACTGGACTTAAAGTGCAAGTCAGATGAAAAGCAATAATAATAATTATAATAATAATGTCACTTTTATTGACCCTGATAATGTATTAATGTTCAGACATTAACACAGCCTCATACTATTAATGCATAATATTACAATTCAGTATTTATTCTACACAGTGGCAGATTTTGACATTTCCAGGAGCTTTACTCCATAAATAGGAACCTTTTGAGGAACTTAGCTGTGTTTCCACCTCAGGGACTAAAAACCTTTGGAGAAGCTCTTTGTGTTTTGACCGCAGAAACCAGGGTTTAAATTAAATAACGGGGTCATTTTCCAGGACCTTTTGCTCCCCCAGAACGGCCTTGGTTGGGGGTTAGTACTTTCTGTTAGTACTAGAACTTTCGTGGTGGTGTTGCAGGGATGACCGTTGCTGATTGGTCAAACACACACAGCACCGCTGCTACAATGGCTTCAACTCGTATACCGCATCATTCAGAAATCAATTTAGTATTCTAGTAGCAATTAGGACAATTTTAGGACAAGAGGAGAACAAAACTTCGCAGGTCTTTAGACTGCGGTGGAAATGCAGTGGGCTGAGGAAACCTTTAGTTCCTTGAAGTCGTTTGAGAGACTAAAAGTCCTGGATGTGGTCTGTCACACTGATGATACATGTATGGTAATGAGTGCTGTGTGCAGATACAGGTTAAAATAAAAATGGATTCTCAACAGCACACATAATTAGAAGCCTTCATTACACCAAGAAATAGAAAATGTTTTACCTGGAGCAGATTTTCTTCCTGTAAAAAAAAAAAAACAAAACTATATTTGTAGACGCACGCCTGCAGAGCAGCAGCTGATCCACTTGCTGTGATGTTACGGTGTTCCATCAAACTCCAGTTCCCAACAACTCCTCTGCAGCCATTCGTCCATTAAAGATGACATCATTGACTGACACACCGTCATAGGAGGAACCAATCAGAGATAGCGAGAGATTATTCTCCCTTATGAAGCTACGCATGGACTCTGAAAAAGCAGACAGACCCATCTTAGAATGAGCTTTCACTACACCTGACGGTATCATTTTTAGATGTGAAGTATGAGTCAGTACACTCACCTACTCTCCGATAGTGTCCTTGGTGATACTGAGGTATGCAGTCCTGTCGAGAGAGAAAACACCCAAGACTTCATTAGTTTGTGGCCAGGGGACGGAGATGACTGAAGATGAAGTTATAACTGATCAAACAGTAACAACAGACATGAATAATTAACTGGTTTGGAGTGAACATGTTTTCACAGAGATGTCATACCCTCTGTAGAGCCACCCGACTCCAGCTGGGTGCTGCGGTGACTCCCAGCTGGCTCTTCACCGCCTCCGTGGCTCTTGCTAAAAGATGCTCCTCTGTTACTGTTTCTGGGTCCCCAAACACTTCCTGGAACCAGGCCCCACCCATCATCACCTAGGAGACATGGTCAAGGTGAGAGGTGGGGTCTCACTGAACTGGACCAGAGTCCTGTCTACAAGACAGATTTAGGGTCATCAGATAACTTCGGTTGACCCTTCAGGGGTTTTCAGTCCTATGATGTGGTTGACAGTGTTGATCTCTTATCTGGAAACAACCTGCTCCGGAGCAGGTTATGTTTCCAGATAAGAGATCAAATCGCATAAAAGCACTGCCTACTGACCAATCAGAGCTTGGCACACAAAATGTATGATGGTATCACACAAATATCAAGAAGTTTAAATCATAATCCAGGCTGAAATCAACAGTTTAAACTGACAAAGGCAGGAAGGACAGCTGGCTATATGCTGCAGGTGTTTACCACTTTGAATTATGTTTTTATGTTTATTTTTTAATTTGCTCTCAAGTCAGTTTCACACGGCTGGAGTCGAGGATGCAGCTGTAAGAAGGCTGAAATAGTCATAAGCGCCACACCATCACCAAAGGGCATAACGAAGTGTAGTCCATCCACGCATTCTGTTTAAAAAGCTATTCATATACAGTATCACTGCCCTGTCTAGATGACTATATCTGACTTTTGAGTATCCATCCATCCATTACCTGTAACCTATTCAGGGTCAGGTGACTTTTGAGTATTTAGAGTTTCAGAGTAACGACTGCTCAAGTAAACCGGTGAACATGTGAGTGAGTGTACCGTCAGTCTAGTCGTCTGTCCATCAGGTCTGTTGTGCTGAGGGAAGGGAACAGAGTCGTAGACCACCCCGAGCAGACCCCGATCCTCCGATGATGGGAGCAGGTGACCAAAACCCTGTCAGACACAGAGTAAGTCAACACCAGCTCAACACCTGACGCTGAAATAATGAGGAACTGTGGAGTGTTTGAAGTGGAACAAAATAAGTATCTGCAGGTATCAGCAATCTCTTGCTCCTATTTATTTATTCAGTATTATTATACTTGGGCTATGCATCTTCTAGAGCAGACCTATAATACTCACACTGGAGCATAACAGGGTTACGGTGGTGTGTTTAGTGCTAATAGTTAAAGTGTTTTCTTGTGTTATTTGTAGCCTATTGTAGAGTCTCAGTCAGGATGCTCCTACATATTATAGAGACTCCTTCTGAATTTATACAGTCATTAAAGATATCAGGAGATATTGGGTTTGGGGCTCCTCCCTCAAGAAAAATTGTAGGTTTTTGACTTAAAACTATGTAATTTTAGATCATTTTGGATCATTATTATACTATAGATACGTAATTCCCAAAAAGCTAAATGGGCTGCATGGTGGTGCAGTGGTTAGCCCTGTTGCCTCACAGCAAGATCGTAGGTTTGAATCTGGCTGTGAGCTCTTTTGTGTGGAGTTTGCATGTTCTCCCCATGTTAGCGTGGGGTTTTCCAGCTTCCTCCCACAGTCCAAAGACATGCAGGTTAATTGTTGACTCTAATTATCTGTAGGTGTGAATGTGAGCGTGAATGGTTCTGTCTCCATTTGTCAAAAAAAATAAATAAATAAATAAATAAAGTATTGTGTGTGTCCTACTGTTGTTCTCACCGTTACAGGCAGGATGGAGCCCTCATACTCCAGATTTACCACAGCAACGGTTACCGTGGAGATGTCCTGCAGCAGCTGGATGAGAGGTTGACAGGAGGATGGCAGGACTGTGGAGAGCGCTATGGGTAAAAGGCAAGAACATTATTTCTTTTATTTTGGATTTTATTTTGTAGTGCAAAATATTGTTTTATTAATTTTACTGCATTGGCTTTACCGCACCGTTGTGACAAAAAGAGAGCGGAGCCGGAGGGCAAAGCTCTCGATCTACCGGTCAATCTTTGTTCCTACTCTCACTTATGGTCATGACCGAAAGAACCAGTTCGTGGGTTCAAGCGGACCAAATGGGTTTTTTCAGGAGGGTGGCTGGTGTCTCCCTTAGAGAAAGGGTGAGAAGCTCAGCCATCCGTGAGGGACTCGGAGTAGAGCTGCTGCTCCTTTGTGTTGAAAGGAGCCAGCTGAGGTGGTTCGGGCATCTGGTAAGGATGCCCCCTGGATGCCTCCCTAGGGAGGTGTTCCAGGCACGACCAGCTGAGAGGAGGCCCCGGGGAAGACCCAGGACTCGGTGGAGAGATTATATCTCCACACTGGCCTGTGAACGCCTCGGGATCCCCCAGTCAGAGCTGGTTAATATGGACCAGGAAAGGGAAGTTTGGGGTCCTCTGCTGGAGCTGTTGCCCCCACGACCCGACCCAGATAAGTGGTTGACGATTAGTGAGGGTTAGTGATGAGTGATTATTTTGTAGGAGCACATTTTTAGCAGCAAATTTTAGGCTAAAATACTGACATTACATGTTTGATTAGTTCCTGCTGCTTATCAGAGGACACTGGGAGAGCTGAGGACCACGACTGATATGATCTGAGACCAAACATTCCAGTCCTTTAAACATTACTTACCTTTAGCAGGTAGTGCAGAGATGATGTGGTCAGCTGATATGACTCCATCCTCCAAACTGATCTACACACACACACACACACACACACACACACACACACACACACACACACACACACACACACACACACACACACACACACACAATTAAGAAAGCAGCCAACTAACAAAAGAATCAAACATCCAGTAGTGATGGCGAGATGAAGTTTCATGAAAAACTGAAACTCTCCAGCAAATTGGTTTGCAAAAGGGTTCATTTCACGAGGCTTCATCTGCACACAAAACCACCTATTGGTCAAAACAGGCAGGGGGCAGTGAATGTGCTTGTGTAACTACAGAAAAATGATGAAGGGGATACATGATTCAATTTTATCCAGGAACAATAATTTCTCAACTATGTTTCGACTTTGGGCATTTGTTTTCCAGCCTGGAAACTACACTCAGACATGCTGATGTTTACCATGTTCACCATCTAGCGTGTTAGCATGCTAACATTTGCTAATTAGGACTAAACACAAATAAGTCTGTGAAGGTTCTCATTCATCCAGGTCATATTCATTCTGGCAAAGAATTTACCAAGAAAATTCAACATCAAAGACAGTCCGAAACTAACCTCAAGTGTCTCTAACGAACACAACGACTGTCGTCCACTGGCAACACACATGATGCCTAACACTGTTTCGTTGCCCCATTAATCCTTAACACTGTCGTTCACTAGTGGGACTCACACTGAAACTCCACTAACAACTATTGTCTTAGGAGAATAAGGGGCGGACACTTCCGCAAGGTTAAAAACCTGTATTACTCCACTGTTTGTCAGACTAGTGGGGACTAGTCAGACTGCAGCGTTCGAACTGATGAAGCCACTTGGATAAGGGGCGAAACGTCTTCAGGGACAAATCTAAGTCCAGTTGCCTTCGATTCAACTTTTCCGACTAAACACAAAGCAAATCTGAGGCTGATGGGAATGTCAGTGTCATTACTGGAAGTCAAATAACACAAAACAATGACAGATACTGTCCGAAAACCCTCACAGGTACTGCATTTAGTATAAAAATATGCTCCAATCATAACGTGGCAAACTGCAGCCCAACAAGCAACAACAGCTGTCAGTGTGTCAGTGAGCTGACTCGACTATGACTTGATCCAAACGGTGTGCGATTATAATAAAGTGGGCATGTCTGTAAAGGGGAGACTGGTGGGGATCCAGAGAACCCATTTACATTCACATATCTGGAGGTCAGAGGTCAAGGGACCCCTTTGAATATGGACATGCCAATTTCTCCTTGCCAAGATTTAGCATATGTTTGGAGCGTTATTTAGCGTTCTTCACTAGACGCTCGTATGACCTGGGTGGTACCAGTGGATTCTAGTTGTGGTTTTCTAGTTTCATATGTTATCATATCTTTGAGCTCGCTACAACCTCTGAAAGATCATTTGCGTTAATACTGTGAAAAAAAAAAAAAAAATAGTGGCGTTAAGATGGTTTCACGTTAACTTTGGCAGCCTTTATACTGTGTGTGGGTGTAAACTGTTTATATTATTTGAGACTGGGACTGAATAACCGTTCTGAAACATTACTTTTCTTATGTCTCAAAGACATTTTGTAATTCACTGTGTTTAGGGGCATTTTCGTGTTACATCTCCATCTTGTGTCAAGTCCACTTCAAAGATTACACTTGAGTTCTAATAGCCTTGTTCTGCTGACAGGAGGAATAACCCGCTCTGCTAAACCAGATAACCTGAACATCACATTCACAGGTAGTTCATGGTCTCCTCACTGACCTTCCACCCAGAGGCTGAAGGGCTGATCAGCTGAACAGCTGCCTCTCTGTGAAGCTGCACTCTCCCGCTCTGTTGTAGGTACGCAGTGATGGATTCTGGGAGGGACTCCACTCCCCTGCTCAGGGACCACTGGGCCCACGACTCTTTGACAGATCTTTGAGCCAGAGGGCCGGGGGGGACCACAGGAGTGGGACCTGCCGGTTTTCACATATACAACTTCAATCCAATAAGGCACACAGATTACAGACAACATGATATTTCCATTACTGTTAGCACTAAAGTCACAGAGACAGACTGGAAACACTGGAGTAACCCTCTTTAGGGTGCTAATTGTGTCCAGCAATAGGAGGTCAAAGTGCTTCACATAAGAAAATGAAGCACATTTAAAAAGGAGGAAACTACAATAAAACTCAATCAAATGAAACAAATCTGATACAACAGAGTAGACAAGGAATACATTTCAGAACAGACAGAGCAGTAATACTATAAATAGCCATTCCTATAGCATGTTTTCATCAGCTATGGTTTTAAACACTGGTACGCAGTACTGGCACTTCTTCATTTTACTCCTTGTCATACTGTGAGTTTTAGTTGCGAACCAGAACTTCTCACAAGCTGCAGGTAGTCTTTTCTGCCCTCTCCATATCAGGTTCTCTGGGAGATTCATAACCACCCAGCACCAGCGTATTAGCGCAGTGCCTCATAAGTCGTATGAGCATTAAAAAGTAATGGGTCATGTCCATTGGAGTGTTTATTATAGCGAGGGATCGCCTCGCTGGCTGCCACTAGACACAAGGCTCCTCACTGGACGAATGCGTTTCCTCGTGGGCTGCTGCTCCCAGCTTGCAAACTGGAACCAACATGGCAGCTCATTTGGAAAATTTCTTCTCTTATATCATGAAAATGGTTCATTGCCGTGTTTCTGAAAACATTTAATGTGAGAAATACATCACGTAGTCGCTGAATCTGTCTTTATTTTAGATCGACAACGGTTATTTTAAAAGTTTCTCGGGAGTTTCCAGAGGTGGCGAGTCGCAACGGATGCCCCTGATTTGTATAAAGTAGCCTAGAACTCAACTTCATGCAAATGAGGAGTGGCCAACGTGACACCCCGTCTCTTGAATTGTGCTGCCACGCTACCAGAATGCATTGCACGGCTGTTTCCACAGACAAGGAATGGGAAGCGTGGAAAGGACAGAGGCTATGGCTACGTTATGCAAATCAGGGGCGTCCAGCGTGATTCGCTGCCTCTGGAAACTCCTGAGAAACCTTTAAAATAACCGTTGATCTAAAATAAAGACAGATTCAGCGACTGTATGACTTATTTCTCAAATAAAATGCTTATTAAATAATATGAGAGAACGCTGGTTCTGGTTTGAAAGCTGGGAGCAGCAGCCTACGAGGGCTTTTTTATTGCAAGGAATCGCCTTGATGGGTTGCCACTAGACACAAGACGCCTGATTGGACAAAAGCTTTACCCCGCAACCTGACCCTAGATAAGCAGTTGACGATTTCTGATCTTGTCTATGATTTTGATTATTAGATTGTATTTTATTATGCTCCTTGTATGAGCGCAATCAGTCTTTTTTTATGTTTTGCTCCCCTCATAAAACTCAATAGGAAAATGAAATTAAAGTATATAAACAGCAAAGTAAGTGAAGTGTACCTGAGCCCAGCAGCATGCCCAGCGTCAGCGAACCTCTGCGCTGCTCTGCATTGTACAAGAGAGGAAAACAAGAGCGCACACTCAACTTCCTGCAGTCCCCCGCAAACACACCACGACACAAACTGTCCACAGCTATGTCTGCCAGCTGGACACACACAGAGGAAGAAAATGTAACACAAAACAGCGAGCAGTGGAATATTTCTTCTCACATAAGACAGAAGTAAAAGTGAATCTAATTTAATCGTTGCCAAAGGATAAGTTCACATCTTTTCAAGTCTATCTTACAACGCTCACATGCACATTGCATGATGACAGAGCAGGGTCGCACTCAATAACAAGAAATGTTTTCGGTGTAGAGATCTCTTCCAGTGTAGGTGATGGGAAACCAAGTCCTGCGTACAAATTAGGGCTGGGACGATCTCCGGATTCAAAACTATCACTATACCCTGGTGATGTTTCAGTGAGTATTGCAATTCGATATTTCCATTTATAGCGATTTTTGTTCACTTTTTTAACACTAGACCATGGGAAAAAGTTGAATCATACACTTCTAGGGACTTTTACTTTGGAAAATATTGAAATTATTCCAGTAAAAATGTTTCATTTTCAGCATGTATGTAGTCAGAGATGTCCTGAAGTCAAATATATCAGGATCATTGGCAGGAATTAGTTATTACATTTTTCCAGCAACCCAAAAATCAAAGAATAAAGACATTTCTCTCAGAAATTAGTTGTATTTGCTTTTAA
Organism: Pterois miles; assembly: GCA_947000775.1. Taxonomy (NCBI): domain Eukaryota; kingdom Metazoa; phylum Chordata; class Actinopteri; order Perciformes; family Scorpaenidae; genus Pterois; species Pterois miles. Next base: position 4,334,960 of record CAMQGK010000568.1, on the reverse strand, counting down.
TTTATAAGGGACATGTAATGTTTTATACTCCTACTGAATATAATCCAATCAATCTTACTTCCATATATGTATTTTGTATATACAGTTCCCTTTAACACCTTATTTTGAAAACTGGACACAGTCACGTGTCTACTTCCTCTAACTTCTCCAAGGTGGTCTCTAGCTCTCCCGTCAGATTCGTTCTCTTTATACATCCATGATCAGCTCCATCGGGGCTGTTGGAATGCATTTAAAATAATAACTGTCAGTATATGGTGCTCTACAGTTGTAGCGTCGGCCCATTTGACCACAGAGATCAGAGTGACGTCCGGCTTGACCACACTTTAGTTAGCATGCAGCTTTAGCCGTGATGTCTAGCTGTGCTTTTCCTGCAATGTGTGAAACCCGAAGTGTTTCCATACTTTACTGTGTATGTAGTGTTTATTACTTTGGATTTAACATGTGACGGTGCAGGTCGTATCCACGCAGACCCTCCAACATTTTCTACTTTCTCGTTTCGGCTCACTGTGTTTTTTTTGCTTGACGGATACGGAACGGATATCACATTACTCAGATTACATTAAAAGCGCTAATTTCCTTCTTCCTCTGCATAGACTCAAAAGGAGCAAATATATTGATTCTGGCATTGAAAAATCTATTTTAAAATTATACAAAAAAAACCCACGATACATAGGTGAATTGATTTTTTCTCAACCCACTACCCTCTAGCAAAAATGTCCCTAAAGCTCAGCTGAAACTGAAACTGAAGCTTCAGCAGTCTCACTAGTATTGTAATCAAGTATTGTTTTAAGGCTGATTTGAAAAAATGTGAACCTATCCATCTGAAATCCGAAATGCAACGCTGCCATTCAGGTAATGCTTCGGTTCGTACATCATGTTTCTGACTGAACAACATTGTGACCCCCTCACCTCCTTCCCCAGCCTCCTAGAAACAAACGAATGGATGGACTCGTCCTCCTGCTTGCCTTTCTTCACCAGTATCTCCATGGCAACACTCAGCAAGAGTGGACGAGAGAAGGGTGGTACAGTCCGCAAAAGTCCACTGAAAGAAAGATGAGCAGAAAGAGAAAGAGAAGGAATAGTTAATGCCCAAAACAAAAGGATTATAAAGCTGAATGATGGTCCTGCTTTCTCTCACTGTAGTGATTCATTAGGGATCATTATCTATAGAAAAGTGCATACTGATGTAGACTCCTATTTATGTAGGAGTATACATATAGGAGTATACATCTATTTGGGTAACACTTTATAATAATCATTATTTCTAAATGTTACATTGATAATTAATCTTAGTTTACTGTTAACTAAGAATTAAAATATTAATAATGTTCACTAATAATGTTCACTTGGGGGCGGCAGTAGCTCAGTCTGTAGGGAGTTGGCTTGGGAACCGGAGGGTCACCGGTTCAAGTCCCGACATGGACCAAGAACTGAGCGTGAACTGGTAGCTGGAGAGGTGCCAGTTTACCTCTTGGGCACTGCCGAGGTGCCCCTGAGCAAGGCACCAAACCCCCAACTGCTCAGGGCGCTTGTCAGGAGCAGCCCCCTCACTCTGACACCTCTCCAATTGTTGCATGTATATGGACCTGTTTGTGCATGTGTGTGTATAAGTTAACAGAGTGAAAAAATTGAATTTCCCCTAGCGGGACTAATAAAGGACTATCTTCTTCTTCTTCTTCTTCTAATTATTAGGAATGCTATAATATTGCCATAATATACTATGTTATTTTCAAAGTTTATTGTTGCACACGTTTCATATACAACATATAAAGTATTTGTTAATGATAAGATCATTTATAAACCTTTAAGAAATTGCAAGTAAATCATCGATAAACATTACATCGACAGATATTTGTTACACTTTGTCAAAGGTTAATAACAGACGTTGAAAAACATTATTTAGATGATTATTATAAAGTTGCAACTGATGATTATAAAACCTTGTTAAAAAATACTTTGTAAAGCATTAAAAACACTATTTAGATAGTTAATTGTCAGTGAGAGTTATCTCATTATCTGTCATTGTTTTGTGTTGTTAACTGATTTCCAGTAATAAATATATACATTCACATAAAGCAGCATATCTGTCCACTCCCTTGTTGATTAGAGTATTAAATACTTGACAGATTTCCTTTTATGGTACATTTTGAACAGATAAAAATGGGGGATTAATTTGTGATTCAATATTTTAATCGCCTTAATTCAAATGTGTCTCTTTATTCACTTCCACAGTAACCAGCCAAAGAGGAACAGCCTTCTCTGAGCAGCCTCACCTTAGTCCTGAAGGCATCCTGTGGAGCTGTCCGTTGACATACACATATCTGTTCTTGGACGCAACATGACTGTAAGTGACTGGCAGAATCTCCCCCCCAAGACCCAGGTCCTCCACCTACACACACACAAACACACATTACACTTAATAACGACATTATTTCAAGCAAGTAGATAAGCTGTCTTATCTTATCTTACATGATTCATCAGTGCTTTTAAACTGACCATATTGAGTGTGTTGCGTCCCACTGCCCCAGCGGGTCGAATCCCTCTGGGTCCATGTTCAAACACTGCCCCATCTGACCGCCTGGTGGACCACAGCCACCCTCCAAAGCGACTGCTAGACTCCAATAAAATGACCTGGAGGGAAAAGAAGAGCTCAGTTCAGCTCAGTTCAGTTCAGGTGATTCAGCACGATGTTTGATTTAGCACTACTAAAACATACAGAAAGAAAGTCCATAGATGAAAGACAGCTGTAGAAGAATGTATTACTGTGGTGGTCTCAGTTTTTATTTGTTATTTTGCTTATACATTTGATTTATTTTCAATCATTTTTCTCATCATCAGGGTTATCATCAACATATATTTTCCTGCAGTTATTTTGCCAGGAGTCGTAAGTTTTCCTGTGTTTGAACTTCAAAGGCCGAAACACTGCACTTACAAGCTTTAGCTGCTAAACATACAGTATAGCTATACTTCTGATTTATTCTGACCATTTTCAAAAAGCAGGCTATACATATTTTTTTGTTTTTTATGTATTCTACCTACAGTTCAAGGCACTCATTCATTTTTGTCAAGGGTTACATTATCAAGCAGTTTAAGCACAGATTAATTTGAAAAACACTCATTTCAAATATATATATATATATATATAAAATGTGACATAAATTGATATTTCTGTTTTAATTTGCTTTTTTTCCCTTATTTACCTTTGTATGAATTCACTTATTTATTTCCTCTTCGGTTTAATTCCTAATTTTATTTATTTATTTTTCTGAATTAATTTTTTTTTTATTTATTTATGCATTCATTTGTATTTATTTTAATTTATTCTTATTCATTCATTAAATTTATGTATTTACTTGTGTAATGTAATAACGCAAAAAATAAATGCTTAAACACATAAATCAATACAATCATTAAAAATAAATATAAAATACATACAAAAATAAATGAATACACTTAAAAATTCCTAAAAAATAAATATATTAACAAATAAAAGTGGAACGGATAAGTACATAAATAAGAAAATTCATACAAAGGTAAATAAATAAAAAAAGCAAATTAAAATTACAACATTAAATATCAATTATTGCTTTTATTTTAACTATTATTTTTTTTCCTTTTAATGAGATTATTTATTTATTTGATCATTTATTATTTATTTTGGCAAGTTCTTTCCTCCATAGATAAAATCATGGTCAGCTTATAGTAGCTTGAAAAGAGCAACTGGGATTTTTGTAGCACATGACGTGTGTGTGTGTGTGTGTGTGTGTGTGTGTGTGTGTGTGTGTGTGTGTGTGTGTGTGTGTGTGTTACCTTGGTAACCTGGGGGCTCTTGCAAAGGTAGTAAGATGCTGCCAAACCACCAATCCCCCCTCCAAGTACTGCAACTGTTGTCATTGGCTGACTGCAAACAGAAACAACAGGCTGAATGAGGAGAGGTAGAGTTCATCTGGAGCTGTTGAGCTGTGACAGGGTGTGTCTGCTCAGTGAGGCCTGTTGATAATGATATGGAAAACTGTTTTTATCAGACGTGTCATCCAGCTGTCCGTCCAACTGTCCATCTCTACAGCAAACTAAATGCCTCAGAATGGCGACTTCTATGTTCTTGTTTAACATACTATTTCCAGCATACTTTACTCTGTTTTTTACTCTTTTTTGACATACTTGAATGCCTTTTTTTTTCAACATACTACTGTTTGATTTTTTTTTTTTACCTTTTCACAATGTTGTCAACATAATATATGATTTTTTACTATGATACTGTGACTTCTTTCAGTATACTATAGTATGATTTTTTGGACATTCTATACTATGACCTTTTTGGACATACTATTATACCTAATTTTGAACATTTTTATCAAGAACTAAGGCAATATGGCACCACGAGAAAAAAATAAATATGAAGAATAAGAGGGCAATCAGATCTATGCCTTTGACCAGTGAGAATCTATTCTGATTTTGTATAAATTTTTCTCAATATAGATGTATTTTTTTATTGTTTATTTAATGTATTAATTCATTTAATTCTTTACTGTACCCCCAGGCATATGCATGTTTTCTTATAGTCCTTAGCATAAATAAAATTAAACTATCATACAGTTAGCAGAGGCTCTGCTGTGAATGTTGGTGCTCATAGAAGACATAAAGTGATGGCACTCAGTCGGTTGTTTGAGCTGCTCATGTGCTGTGTAGGTGAGCAGACCCTTTTTTAATGGAGGCTGGTGTGTAACAGCCAGACAGCATTAGCCGAATGCCTATCAACAACCACAGTATCATGCTTATATGTCACAAAGACAGCTACTCTTAGTTAGATTTGAATTTCAGGGCAGAGAGCAGAAACATGCGGATATGTAGCTGAGGTTCCGCCTGTGGCGTAACGTTCACAGACAGCACTGACACTGACTTTATCGTATTTATTATGGATATTTATAATATTAAAGATAATGTATAACATACGTTACATTTAGTTCGCTCAATAAGGACTCAACCAGCTAGAAGAGGTCCGGTGTTACCTTTAATTTTGACGCAGCACCGGGAGACTGGATCCGTGTTCAGCGAGCTTCTTTTGGCTGTGACACCAGCTACTATAACACTTCCGATCTGACTCCTTCAGAATAAAAGCACTGGTACTGCAGGAATTAGTCAGCAATGAGTCCGACTGTATACATCAGTATTGGTTTTTGAACTGTAATACACATTTCATGTTATCATTAAGACTATTAGCTTTTGTGTCGTGTCAGTAAATACCATATACATAAAGCCAGAGTGCTTCAAACAACCCTCAAATAATATATGAATTGCAAAATCTCTTTGACTCTGTCTACAAGATCACAACACACACAAAAAACGCTATTTTGACATCCCATATTAACAAGTGATACTATAAGGAAATATCAACAAGTGAACTGTGTAAATTTTAGTCATACCTTTTTCTTTTTTTTTTCTGTTTGAACTCTTTCAACAATACAGTTTACATTGCGCAACAACATGAAGTCTTTAAATCATAACTTAAAAATCATCAATAAATGAAATAGCAAGAAAATAAAGACAGAAGAGAAAAAAATAAATAAAAAGACATGAAATAGAATAAAAATAACATAACATAAATAAGAATAAGCAACATTAAGTACAAGGGAAATTACTAGATAATTTTAATTTATCTCGTTCAGTTGTTAATATTTTCATTGTATATATATATATATATATATATATATTTTTTTTTTGTATATTTGGGATGTCAAAATGGCTTTTTGTTTTTTAGTGACCTTGGAGATAGAATCAGCAGAAATACTGCAATTCAACACAGAATAAGTGGAAATTTGGGGCTGTTTCAAGCACTCTAGCTTCTTGTATATGGTATTTAAAGTTTAATAGCATTATTAATAAAAGCTTTGTATTACAGTTCAAAAACAAGATCAAGTCTTTCTATGTTGGTGTTATTATTTTGTATTAATACATAGATTAATTAATTAATGAATTAATTAATATAGGACTCTTCCTGACTAATTCCTGAAGACTTTTGCTTTTATTCTGAAGGAGTCAGATCGGAAGTGTTTTGGTAGCTTGTGTCACATTCAACTGAGTCCTAAAACTTGCTCCAGTTTTTCGGCAGATGAAATGTACGTATTTAATATTTTTGATTAATTTGATTTATTTTTAGCAAAAATATTATATCCATAAAATTATTACAACACTAGCCTTCTGTGATAAATTATTATTTTGATTTACAAAAAAGTATGAAAAAAAGTCGTAAGACCCGGAAATGAGTTGGTATTTTACAACTTCCGGTTTCCTTGTCGCGAAATCAATGTTGTTGTTTTTTAATGGGTTTTAAGTTAGATGCTTGAAATAACTGACTTCTATAACTTTTTTTTGACGTACCATAAAATGTTTTGACATATTATAGTATGATGGTTTTTTTTTACATGTTATACTATGACTTTTGTTGACATAGTATAATGTGTTTTTGACATACTTTACTGTGAGTTTTTGACATATGTACTTTGACTTTTCTGACATATTATACGTTGACCTTTTTTTTGACATACTATACTCTGCCTTTTTAAAGATACTATCTATGATTTTTTGACAGACTATACTATGACTTTTTGACTTACTATACGATGACTTTTCTGATATATACTATGACTTTTCTGACATACTATAATACAAGTTTTTTTCACGAAATTTTTCGAATAACTATACTATGACATTTTATCACAAAATATTTCGTCATTTTTTCACGAAATTTTTCGTCACACTATTGTATGACATTTTTTTCACAACATTTGTCGCCATACTATACTATGACGTTTTTTCATGAAATTTATTGACATACTTTACTATGACATTTTTAGACGATATTTTTCGACATAATATACTATGACGTTTTTTCACAAAATTTTTCGACATACTATACTGACATTTTTTCAAGAAATTTATCGACATACTATAGTATATCATTTTTTGACGATATTTATCAACATACTATACTATGATGTTTTTTCACGAAATTTTTCGCCATACTATAATATGCCGTTTTTTCACAAAATTTATCGACATACTATAATGTCACGTTTGACGTTATAACGTTGACATTTTTTCACGTAATTTTTCAAAATAATATACTGTGACATTTTTTCACAAAATTTATCGACATACTGTACGATAACGTTTTTTTCACGAAATTTTTGGTCATACTATTGTATGACATTTTTTCACTAAATTTATCGACAGATACTATTACGTTTTTTCAGGAAATTTGTCGACATACTATCCTATTACGTTTTAACACGAAATTTTTCACCATGCTATACGATGACGTTTTTTCACAATATTTATCAACATACTATACTATGTTTTTTTCCCAAAATTTATCGACATACTATGCTATGAATTTTTTTCATACAGATGGATACAGGGTATAGGTGCAGATTATCTGTTATGAAAAAATATAGGTTTCGGGACACTGCAAATTTGGCCCCTGAGTGCTGTGGCAATCATTTTGCCCCCAGTAACCCACCTCCTCCGTTCTTGTATCTATATTATATCTCTCTTGTATTTTTTTTATTATTTTTTTTTACAATTTTTAAATTGATCTTTTAATGTCAGAATTGATATATTTGCTTCATTTGAGTCTATGTGGAGAGAGAAGGAAGTTACCTTTTTTGCTGTTGTAGTCTGCGTAACATGACGTTGTATCCGTTCCGTATCCGTCAACCAAAACAAACCACAGCGAGCTGGAATTAGGGAGTAGAAACGTTGGAGGGTCTGCGTGGATACGACCTGCATCTAAATCCAAAGTGGTAAACATTACAAATACAAATACAGTAAAGTATGGAAACAGTTTGGGTTTCACACATAGCAGGAAAAGCAGAGCCAGACATCATGTTAACTGTGTCATGGACAGGAAACGTTATTGTATTGTGGTAACGTGCGGTCAAGCCGTCCGTCACTCTCATCTCTCTGTGGTCAAATGAGTCGACGCTACAACTGTAGAGCACCATATACTGACATTTATGCTAAATACATACAGACGGCCCTGATGGAGCTGATCATGGATGGATAAAGAGAACAGAGCTGATGGAGAGCTAGAGACCACCATGGAGAAGTTAGAGGAAGTAGACATGTGGGACTATGTCTGGTTTTCAAAATTAGGTGATAACAAAAGGAAAAGTATAACAAAATACATTAATGGAAATAAGATTGATTGGATTATATTCAGCAGATGTATAAATTATTACACATCCCTTATAAATTAAAATACCACTAATTTGTGGGGGAAATGTCCATTTTTTGATTTTTGAGTTGCTAGAAAAATGTGATAATTCCTGACAATGATCCTGATATGTTTGCCCTCAGGACATCTCTGTCTGCTGAAAATCAAATATTTTTATTGTATTAATTTGGCTATTTCTCAGAGTAAAATTCTCTAGAAGTACATGATTTAACTTTTCCCCATGGTCCAGTGTTAAAAAAAATGGCACCCAAGTATCGTGATAGTATCAAATCGGGAGATAAATTATATTCTGTCTTATTTATTGAATATTGAACACTTTTTTCTCCCATGATATGAACTCTGCGTTGGTCCCATAGGAGGTGTAGGGAGTGTCCAGTGTGACCTGTGGATGAGCTTCATCCTGACGAGTCATGAGGTGGTGGTTCGGATTAGTAGGAAGAAAAGCGGAGATCTGATGTTTGTTTGACTTTGGTGTGCAAAAGTATACTCTTTATTCTTATTATATATCCAACTTTATTTTGCCCCAAACCCCTCCCCTCCACCCAGCCCCCACAACCGGTGGCATTCCCATGTCACCAGTTACTGTCACTGTTACAATAGCCAATCAGAGCTCACCTGCAGAAAGAAGGCAACCAAACAAAGAAGAGCAGAAAAAAGGGTTACTTTCAGTTTGTTTTTTCTTGTTAAATAGTAATAAATACATTGAGATGCAGTGGTTCTTACTTTATCCTTTTCTCTTAAGCAGAAGGGTTAAAAAGTTTTTTGTTTTTTTTTTTCTTTTTTATTTCTGTTTCTATTTCTTTTTATTTCTTTATTGATCTGTGTTGGATCTTTAGCAGCAATCCGGACCAGTTGTCATGGTGATTAGCAGCACAGAGAGGAGGAGCTGTCTGGAGGAGAAACACAACAGGAGGAGGAGGAGGAGAGGAAGAAGAAAGCAGGGGGAGGGAGAGGATGAGGAGGAGAAGGAGATCCCTATGAGCGCCAGGAAGGCATCAGTGTCCCGCCACCTTCTCCTCCCTGCACCTCCCTCCCTCTCTCCGTCCTCTGTCACTACCAGGTGGAGAGCGACAGAGGGAGGACACAAACGCTAAGAAAAAGTGAACACAGACAGGAGTCCTGAATCACACATATGTTGGTGTTTTCTCCCTTTGAAACCAGCTTCTTTCTTCTTGATGCAGCAGTATACTTTGTGTGTGTGTGTGTGTGTGTGTTAAGACTGCTCGTCTCTAGGGACTGTAAATATGAATGTCATAACTAACCAGTGTGAGCATGAACATGTGATCATCCACTTACAGCCACCGTATGGACTAAAATGGAAACGCATGGCTCCTCTCTCTTTCCTCTTCATCCTCCTCCTCCTCTCCAGGCTTAAACAACAACCAAGAAGAACACACAACTCCTCAAACCCGAGAAAAATCAAATAATATTAAACAACAATAATAATAATATTAATAAAAACAAACTTGTCACAATCATTCCTTTCCAATTACAGTCGCAACAAAAGACGAAAAAACTAAAACAGGATAAAAAGGAGAGTTTTCCCAGCATCTTCCTCCTTCCTCCTCCTCCTCCTCTCATGCAGTACAAACTGTCTCCTTCAGCACAAAGTTCACCTCTTTGTCTCTGAACTCTGGCTGTATGTGTGTAGTTGTAGTAGTTGTAGTTAAAATTGTATGGCTTTAGGGCATGGTTCAGGTTTTATCAAGAGTTGGCTGGCCCCTCGTCTGAGTCCGGCCTCCCTCTGCCCCCTGCAGCGGGGTTATTGTTGTTGGAGGCAGGGTAGTAGTCCTCAGGGGGCGGGGCTTGCGGCCCTGGGGCGGTGGGGGCCGTCCGAGTCCGGAAGGCAGACAGTCCGATTGGCAGAGCGAGGGGCAGGGAGGCAGAGCCAAACTGAGAGGCCTCCATGGAAGACACCGCCCCCAGGTGGTGCAGCCCTAGGGACACGCCCACATCCATGCTGTCACTCATCTGGGGCGAGGATCCCTGCTGGCCCCCCCTCCACCGATGCCCGTCTGTCCACCCTGCCGCAGGCCACGCCCACCGTTCCCGTGGTGGGAGTAAGTCGGGTGTGGGTGGTGGGGCGGGTCCAGGAAGTGGCGCTGGTGTTGTTGGGAGGCAGCCGGCTTGTGGAGCAGCAACTGGGTGTATGCTGGGTCCTGACCCCCACCTCCACCATCACTGCCTGGCCACATCCTCATCTGCTGCTGGGAGGGAGCCTGGGGGGGTCGGAGACACAGAGGTGAGATACATTCAGAGTAACGGCCTCGTTCTAAAGACGACTCTAAAGCTACACACTGTATGATTTTAGATGTTGTTTACGATGTAAAGCCAAAGCTCTCGATTTATGTGATCACACTGTATGGCCTGATCGTCAGCCACGACCTGAGTGATCACGTGTAAAATATTTCAAAAAAGCATGGCCCGTTGGCCGTTGCAGGCCGTTCTGGCTGTTGACAGTTGTCAATAAAGATTTATAAAGTCTGTTAGCTAGCAGAGGTCTGTATGGGTCACAATGCTAACAAGGCAGAAACGTGCTGCCTTGATCGTGACTTCCTGTCTGCTGAATCATCTTAAAAAAAAGAGGCGCCGGCGTAGATGGATTCGCAGGTGGTGAGGAAGACGTGGACAGTATGGCTTGTCCATTTTGCAGAGAGAAGTATAGTTAAGCTAGCTGTGTTTTACTATATCTATTGTAGATGGTTATATTGATAGCTACGCTCTGATTACTGTACAGTAGGAAAAAAAAGACACTGACGTTGGGGATCGTGGTTCTGCTTCGACTGTGTGAGAGCCTGTGGTCAGCTGACCAACATTTCTGACATGTCAGAAATTTATCCTACAGTTGGTCAGTTCTACAATGAGTAGTGCTGTACTAGTACTGTCACCTTTTTAATGACACATATTCAAGAATCAGTTCGCTAGGGTTTATAGATCAGGGCTTTACATGTTTTTTTGCTGTGTTGGACTCGGCTTGAGCTTAAAGACGTCCCGTTGTCTCGAGGCCCAAAAAAAATAAGATTGGGGAAGATGAAAATTAATTTTGGGATCAATTTGGGATGAGAGTTGAAAGGAAAACACCTGTTGTATTAGAATAACAGCGATGAAAATGACTGCACATTTTCATTCATCCATTATCTGTAACTGCTTGTCCCAGTCAGGGTCGTGGGCTGGAGCCGATCCCAGCTGGCATCGGGTAAAGGCAGGGTCCATCCTGGACAGGTTGCCAGTCCATCACAGGACACATAGAGACAGACAACCACTCACACTCACATTCATACCTACAAGACATTTAGATCCATCAATTAACCTGCATGTCTTTGGACTGTTGGAGGAAACCAGAGCACCCGGAGTAAAGCCACACTAACACGGGGAGAACATGCAAACTCAACACAGAAGGGACCCAAGCCGGATTCAAACCTGCGACCCTCTTGCTGATGGGTGACAGTGCTAACCACTGCACCACCGTGCAGCCCTAAATTACAAATTGATGAACAAATAAACCACTTCTGATGTCTGATTTATGTTAAGGCCACTTTGAATGTTTAACGAATGCTAATGTAGAACAAAGATTTTAAATTTGGGTCTGTCTGCATTCATTTCAGGACAGTTTTGGTGAATAAAATAGTTTAGAGACCTGCTTGGACTTCAGCTCACTACTATCTGTTCCACATGAATATCATATCCCACATTGAATGGACTCATACTAGCAGCTGTTTATGTAAAGGCTGGTCGGTGATGCAGCGCTGTGTACCTGAGGGCTGGTCATCTCATAGTCTGAATGTGTAACAGCAGAGTTGTAGTAGCGGTTACTGTAGCGGTAGTTGCGGTTGTCATTGGAAGAACCACTGGAGCCACCTGGAAATAAAACAGACAGGCATTAAAGTCACACTACCGTTGGTTGAGTCATCTTGTTTTGTGAAAACACAGTTCATTCATTTTCTCTCATCTGATTTGTCTTAGTGGTTTCAACTTGCTGACAAAAACAGACCAAGAGATAAAATAACGGACATGTGGACTGACGGGTAACTCTGTGCTTGGACAGTTTGGGTGATGTGCCGTCCAGCAGTGTTACGGTATGTAGACTAAGGGTGTGAATCTTTCAGTGTCTCGGTTTCAGATAACGGTTTGATTCAAAATGGATTCTACAGTCAGTATATCGGGCTGCTTGTGTCAGGATCTCCTCCTGTTAACTCTGCACTAATAAAGGCTTTCTGGCAAATT